>JAGVVM010011972.1:0-15469 GCA_019149425.1 Psidium friedrichsthalianum
TCCCTTGCTCGCGCTACCCCATTATCGAATGTGTGCTTGTATGGGATAGGAGATTAGCTTCCGCAGGTTATGATCTGACCGACACGTCGTCTGGTCACGACAAAGAAATTTCCTGGGCCGTCGCGTACAGTGGATCAGGCGAGCGCGAGAGCGTTGTGACGTGAGCCGAGGGGTGTCGCGAGCCCGAAGGGTTCGGGGTGTGACAGATATGCTAAGGGCGTGTGTAATAGATTTTAAAGGTGGCTGGGAAGAGCAATTACACTTAGTAGAATTCGCCTACAACAACAGTTATCAGTAGAGTATCAAGATGGCACCATTTGAAGCGTTATATGGGAGAGCCTGCAGGACTCCGATCTGTTGGGACGAAGTTGGCGAGAAGAGCATAACAGGCCCAGAGCTAGTTCAGCAGTTAGTAGAAGCAGTTAAGGTGATCAGGGATAGGCTGAGGACGGCCCAGAGTAGGCAGAAGAGCTATGCAGACAAGCGTCGTAAGCCTTTGGAGTTTCAAGTTGGAGATCATGTATTTCTGAAGGTGTCGCCGATGCGAGGACTATCTCAGTTTAGCAAGAAAGGGAAGTTGAGTCCAAGATTTGTAGGGCCATTCGAGATTCTAGAGAAGATTGGGACACTGGCTTACCGTCTAGCGCTGCCGCCGAACCTATCACAGATCCACAATGTGTTCCATGTGTCGATGCTGAGGAAGTATGAGCCGGATCCTGGCCATATACTCGATCATGAAGTCATTGAAATGGATGATCGAGTCTCGTACATGGAGAAGCCAGTTAGGATTGAAGATCGAAAGGAGCAAGTCCTAAGGAACAAGACGATACCTTTGGTCAAGGTTATCTAGGAACACCATGGGACCGAAGGAGCAACATGGGAAAATGAAGGCGAGATGAAGAAGAAGTACCCTTATTTGTTTGAGTAATCAAGTGTAATCTTATTTTAGGAAGTAAGAACTTGTAGACTGTAAATTTCGAGGATGAAATTTTTATAAGGAGGGAAGAATTGTGACAGTCTGAAAATTCGACCCAATTGTCAAGGATTCAAAATGAATGGATATACTTCATTAGTACGCTCTGATCAATATTCACTCAGGATTAGCTACCCTGGGACGACTAACCGAAGGGGAAAGGCTACCTGGGAAATTTTCCCAAACAGCCGCCCGTTGGTCTGAAAATTCGACAGAGTCGGTAATTAATGAATTTGACCATGAAATGAAATCCGACATAGGACAATCGAATTACTAAGATAATCACAATGGAGAAATGGATTCAGTTTCAGAAATGTCGCCCGAAGGGCAGACAGCCGGTGTACGTTGAGAAGCAAGACGTGAATGGAAAATTACCGAAATGCCCCCGGTAAAGGCTCAATCCTTAGAATTAGATCAAATAGGATTATTTGAGAGCGAGTACGACAGAGTGAAACCAATTCCAGTCTGAAGTTCGTTCGTGCTCGGGACCCGATCGGTGCATTTGGCACGCAAATCGAGGCAAGTCAAATTAGACGTCACATCAACCAAGTGTCACATCAATCAAATCAAGGCACAATTTCCAAGACAAACTAATCTTGTCAAAGTACAACCTAACTACACCTAACCCCACTATAAGCTTATTTCTCTTATTTTTATTTTGTTATAATCTCTCCTCCCTCTATGAAGTTTCGACCGGCCACCCTCCATCACCATTTCCTCTTCATTTTCCTCTCTTGTTCTTCCTTCTTCTCCGCCCGTGAATGCCGCCGTAGCCGCCCCGTAGCCGTCGTTCGGCCTCCACCACCACCACCATCTACTCATCTTCATTCGGTAAGTCCTCTAGCCCCTATTCCTCTCATTTTCGTGGCACTTAAAGCCCCGAGAAAACCCGACCAGACTCTAATCTTTCTCCCTCTCTCGGCTTGTTGTGTTGCCGCCGTCCAGCCATCGCCTACGTAGCCGTCGTTCATTGTCATCGGGCCACCGTTGTTACGCCCCGAACCCTACGGGCTCGTGACACCCCTTGGCTCACATCACAACGCTCTCATGCTCGCCCGATCCACTGTACGCTACAGCTCAGGAAATTTCTTCATCGCGACCAGACGACGCGTCGGTCAGATCATAACCTGCGGAAGCTAATCTCATATCCCATACAAGCATACAGTCGATAATGGGGTAGCACGTAGAAGAGGGAACAACACACGAAGCAACATTATATACACATCACCCAAGTGTTAGGTACAGACCCCAAAAGAAAGCGTATCACATGGTCCAAGATCCTACGCTCAACCTATCACCCAAAAGCTAGACTCAGCATCCACTGGGATCAGTCCTCTGGCTCCTCCTCGGGGTCCTCCTCGGGATCCTCCTCGGGGTCGTAACCTACCCACGGATCCTGCTCCTCCTCCTGGTCGGTGTCCATGGCATCACCCTCCTCGTGGCCGTCTATCTCCGTACATCCTGGGGATGGCAGTTCCTCCAACGGGTCGGGGTCGACCACCTCTCCTCCATATGCAGCAGGTCGCAGAACGGTAGAGTCGTCCTCCATAAGTATCGGGGCATCTCTCAAAGGTCCCTCAAGACCTAACTCGTCCTCTCTAAACCAGGCCTCAAACCTATAGGGAACAAAAAGGGGACCTCCCTGATCCACCCATACAGTAGTCAGTCGTCTGAGCCACATCGTAGCATTTTCATCGTAATGGTGGTAACCTCGGGCTCCATCTACACTTGCAGACCAAAAAGCATAGCGGGTGCGACCATCACTGGCATCCGGGATCTGTAAACATGGCAACCACCGCCAGTGAGTCGAGGACTCAGCAAGCTCACCACTAATCCTAGCGTAGGATAGAGTATACTAGTGGGTTCGATCCTATCTAGTAGTCTGGGGTCTCTGGTCACCTCACTCGGGCACTCCCACTCACCATGGGTACCAACTCAGAGTACGAACAGTGAAGACACATGTAGTAAAATCACATGAACATCGTATAATATAGACGGGCAATCAGCAGTTAATACCAGCACTCAACAAGCAATACCAGATGCATAACTCAGCCCGCCTCAACTGATCCCAATGGATCCTGCCCGCGTCTCATACGTATCAGGCTCATGCCTCAACCCGCGTGTGGTACGCCTCAGGTTGGCACGCTGATCTCTCCATTTCCCCCTGTAAAAACGCATCAGGGCCAACCTCCCCGCTTGTCGCTCCAATTCCCCGCGTAAACACGCATTAGGGCCAACCTCCCAACTTATCGCTCTAATTCCCCGCGTAAAAACGCATCAGGGCCAACCAACCGCTTATTGTTCCAATTTCCCGCGTAAACACGCATCAGGGCCATCCACCCCTTGTCACTCCTCTTAGTGACTCAAGCCATGCTCACATCATACTGTACTCAGACAGTTTCAAATTGTCACGCCCCGAACCCCAATCGAGCTCGCGACAATCCCGCTCATACATTTAGATTCTACTCGCGCTTGCCTGGTCCACTATACGCGACGGCCCAGGGAGTCTCTTCGTCGCGACCAGATGACGAGTCCTTCAATCTCTTGAACCTGCGACCTGCGGAAGCATGCCTCCTATCCATACATGCATACATAAGATAATCGGGGTAGTACACGAAGAGAGAAACACAAAACATCAATATATACATAACAAAGGTGTTCGGTACAGACCCCCAAAAGAAAATACAAAGCACGGCTCTAACGCCTATGCTCCGACCATTTTCCAAAAGCTGGACCTGACACCCCCTACAGTCAGTCCTATGACAGTCTGAAAATTCGACCCATTTGTCAGAATTTCTAAATGAATGGAAACGCTTCGTTAATACACTCTGATCGACGCTTACTCAGGATTAGCTACCCTGAGATGACCAACCGAAGGGGAGAGGCTATCTGGGAATTTTTCCCAATCAGCCGCCCGTTGGTCTGAGGCTGAGACAGAGTCGGTATTTAATGAAATTGACCACAAAATGAAATCCGACATCGGACAATCGAATTAGTAAGATAAACACAATGAAGAAGTGAAATCGGTTTCAGAAGCGTCGCTTGGAGGGTAGACAGCCGGTGCACGTCGAGAAGCAAGACGTGAATGGAAAATTACCGAAATGCCCCCGGTAAATGCTCAGTCCTTAGAATTAGATAAATTAGGATTTTTGAGAGTGGATTCGATAGACCGACACCAAATCCAGTCCGAAATTCGTTCGCGCTCGAGACCCGATCGGTGCATTTGGCACGCAAATCGAGGCAGGTCAAATCAAATGTCCCATCAATCAAGTGTTAAATCAATCACATCAATCAAATCAATCAAATCAAGTGGCACGTGTTCCAAGAAGTGTCTTGTCGATTGTCGAATCAATCAAATCAAATCTTACCTACCAAATCCAAGTAAATCTTGTCATTTCCAAGATAATCCAATCAAGTCACTCATGTCACTCTAACTTGTCATTCAAGCCCATCAAGGTATAAATCAATGTCACATAAAAGTACCCATCATGTCACTATTTCACCAACTCCACTATAATCTCCAATTTTGATTTTTCCATAAAACTCTTATAATCTCTCTCTCACTCTCTCTCCTCCTTCATTTCTTTCGGCCGATCCTCCCCTCCTCCTTGCATCCCGACGCCAACCTCTCCTCCCTTCGGCCGCCGTGAAGCCGTGAAGCCGTCGTCCACCGCCTCCGCACGTCGCCGTCGTCCACCATCATCATCCGACCCCGCCGCCTAGGTAAGCTTCTCCACCCCTTTTTCCTTTCGTTTCCATGGCCATTTGGTCCGTAGAGGAACCCCGACCGAACCTCACCTCTCTCTCCCTCCCTTGTTTCTTCAAGCCGGCCGCCCGAACGCCAACGTCGTCGTCGCCGTCGTCTCATCGTTCGGCCGCCGTCCATCATCCCCATTTCCACTGTCCCTTGGTAAGTCCTCTAGCTCTTCTTCTTCTTGTTCTTGTGGCCGTGAGGGCCCCATGAGGCCAACCAAAACCGTGACACATCTCTCTCTCCTCTAGCCGCCCGTTTCGCCGTCGCCTTCACCGTCTGTCCACCGGTGTCCCTTGCCGCCCCCGTCGTCATTTTCGGCTCATTTAGGTAAGCTTCATCCCCTAAACTTGGCTTAGGTTAGTTGTATGTGTGTATGGTGTGAGGTATTAGTGGCTAATGGTGGTGATTAAGTTGTGTTATGGGTAATTAAGTCTAATGGGCCTTAGGCTAATTGTGTGTGCATAATGGGCCGTGCGTGTGAGGCTTAGAGAGGGTGAAATGGGCCGCGAAACACCTTATGTGGGCCGCAATTGATGGGCTAGGCGAGTAAGTGATGGGCCTAAACATGTGCATGGGTTCAAGAGTTAAATTTCAAGCTAAATGGGCCAAATTAACAATTATGGGCTCAAATAAACTGGTGGGCCTTTAATGGACGAAAATCCACTCCTAATGGGCCTTAATAATGGCCTTGGACTTAAAAATTTAGGGCCCACTAGTGCATATGGGCCTAGGAACTTGAAAAGGGCCCAAATGAACCTTAATGGACCTTTTAAGCTTATCCTTAACTATAGGCTTGGGCCCTACACGAAAATTTTAATATTAATGGGCCTCAAATTAATTAACCACTTGCAATTGAATCATGGGCTCATGAAAGGCTAATGGGCCTTGAAACCTAGATGGGCCCAACATGATTAAATAGGCCCAACTCACCCTATTGGACCTAACCCACCTTATTGGGCCTTGATTCTTAATGGGCCTGACTTAACTAATGGGCCCAACCTAGCTTAATGGGCTCAACACATCGTAATGGGCCGACTCACCTTATTGGGCCTTGATTCTTAATGGGCCCGACTTAACTAATGGGCCCAACCTGGCTTAATGGGCTCAACACATCGTAATGGGCCGACTCACCTTAATGGACCTTATACTTTGATAGGCCTGACTAGTCTGATGGGCCAGTTCTGAGAGTGAGAACAATAGGGCCATGATCATGTGTGGATCCCGAATCGAACTCAGTGAACTGTGGAATTCTGGGCAGAGTACTGGGTTGGTTTGTGGCATAACCCGATGAGCGTGGGTTGTCGATTTATTATCAGATCGTTATGCTGTTCTGTCCTGTGGCTTATGAGATCCATGAAATTGCCTGCTCTGTGATCAATGCATCGTGTATCTGTCTGCACATTCTGAATTGTGAGCATGGCATGAGTCACCTGGAGGGTGACATGTTGGATGAGCCTCAGAGGCGTCATGACGCGGGGGAATTGGAGAGATAATGGGTGACCAACGTAAGGCGTAATGAACGCAGTTGTGATATTTGCCGAGTGGCACTGTTGGATGAGCCCTGATGGGAAATGGAGCGATAAGTGGAAAGGATCCGCTGGGATCGTCTGAGGCAGACTGAATCATGCATTGGATTGGCATTTGCGTGTGCTGTCATTGATTTCTGATTGCCGTCCATATGTTTTATGCATGATATATATATGTACTTGTGTAGCCTGGTTGTTCCCACCTTGGGGTGTAGTACTGCTATCGAGGTAGGGAGTTTACTCGAATTAGCCGACCGAGACCTTAGCCCATTGGATAGGACCGACCCCATTTACATACCCTATCCTACGCTAGGTTTAGTGGTGAGCTTGCTGATTCTCCGACTCACTGGCTGTGGTTGCCTCCTTTTCAGATCCAGGTCGACAGTGATGGCCGAGCCCCCTGTACTTTTTGGACTACCTGCGCAGATAGAGACCGAGATCACCCAGCATGTAGATGAGGACGCTGTTCTCTGGGAGCGACGACTGACTACCATTTGGGTAGATCAGGGTGAGCCACATTTTGTACCCCATAGGTTCGAGGCTTGGATGAGAGAGGGCCTATTTGGTTTTGAGGGACCTCACCGCGATGCCCCCATCCCTATGGAGGAGGACCCTGGTCTTCTCCATTCTGCTACCTATGGAGGAGAAGTGGTAGATCCAGACCCTTTGGCAGAGCTACCATCCCCGGGCCACATGGAGGTCGATGGCCATGACGAGGGCGAGGCTATGGAGTCAGATCCAGAGGAGGAGGACGACCCTTGGGCAGACTACGACCTAGAGGAGGAGCCGCTGGAGTGACGTCACCTGGTGTCGAGTTAGGTCGTCAGAGCGTAGGGTCACTTGACCTAAAGTATGAGTTTCTTTTGGGGTCTGTACCTAACGCTCTTTATATATATTATATGATTGGCTTTTATTGTGTATTACTCTTGTCTCGCATTACCCATTATCTTGTGTATGTATGTATGCATAGAAGGCACGCTTCCGCAGGTTTCAGGTTTTTGTCGTTTGGCGTTATCGTCGTCTGGCCGCGATGAGCATCCTGGATCGTCGCTTGATCGTAGCCAGGCGCACGAGGGGTTTTGCTGAGTCACTGAGGGATGTCGCGAGCTCGATCGGGTTCGTCGCGTGACAAGTCCTCTGGCTCCTCCTCGGGGTCCTCTTCTGGATCATAATTTGCCCACGGGTCTCTGCTCCGAGTAGTGACCTATCCGATCTCTACCTTCAAATGGAGTCCAAAAGGTATCGGGTGCGTCCATTCACTGCGGATCTGGGATCTGAAAATATGGCAACCCACCGCCATGAGTTGAGGACTCAGCTAAGCTCACGGCACTAATCTAGCGTAGGATAGGGTATACCAGTAGGTTCGGTCCATCCAGTGACTAAGGTTCAGCTAAACCTAAGCCGAGTACCACCTCATGGTTGTAGATACCAAACCCAACGCGTGATACATTTAACTATGCGCAACAATGCGATCGTAAAACGCAAAGGCAATCAACCAAGGGCATTCCATGGCGATCACTATGGAAAGACGAAGGCATGCTTCAGTTTGCCTCAGATTATTCCCAGTGGATCCTGCCGCTTATCCCTCTCTGATTCCCATCAGGGCCCATCCACCATGCCAACTCGACATCGTGCCTCAACTGTCGTATGGTACGCCTTACGTTGCCATGGCTTATCCCTCCATTTCCCGCCTAAAGACGCCTCAGGGCTCATCTTACAGTGCCACTCGCATCGTGCCTCACACTGCGTATGGTACGCCTTACGTGGCTACAAACTTTATCCCCCATTTCCCAGCGTAAACCGACGCCTCAGGGCTCAATCCCACATGTCACTCCTCCAGGTGACTCATGCCATGCTCACAATACATGATGCTTAAACAATTCACAGTGCGTCAATCGTAGAGCAGGCAATTTCAGAGATCTCACAACGGAGGTATAACAATTCGACAATTGGTCTAACAACCCATATCCATCGGAGTGTGCCACATGCAGACCCTGTACCCAACACGCAATTTCACAATCAACTGGATTCGATTCGGGTACCCCACGTAATTATATTAGACATTTGCTTCTTCTTGAAACAGACTCCTGATTAGACTCATCGTGCTTTACTTCACCCTTAGAATTCATCTGTTTCAGGATTCAGTCCCATCGTGCTTGATGGCTCGCCCAACTTGGTCTTTTACTAATCAACCCTGGCCCAACATCGGCCCACAATAAAGTTGAAATACTTTTGGTCCCAATTAATCTTTTAAATTTAATAAACCAATAACTAAAGCCCAATGATTCATTCCTTAAATTTTAGGCCCATTAAGTGAATTAAGCCCATTTGGGTCTAAGGCCCATTTACCTATTCACACCCATGATCTAATTACAATTAATTAAATGTCTTAAGGCCCATTATTTTTATTAATTCGGTGAGGCACCAAGCCCATATTTTAAGGTAGCTTATAAGCCCATTTTAGCATATTTAGGCCCGAAGTTCATACCTAAGCCCATTTACATTCTTGGGCCTTAATTTTATATTCAAAGCGCATAATTTGGGCCCACTCAATTAAATTTTCGTCCATTAGAAAGCCCATTCAAATAACTTAGGCCCACAAGTTCTTATCGCCTCATTTAGCTTAAAAAATAGGCCCCAAGCCCAATAACATCACATGGCCCATCATTTCTCACGTCTAAGCCCATCGAAACAGCCCATTAGTTCTAAATTTTCGTCCCTTTACAAAGCTCGTTAGAACACTTTAGGTCCAATGGCCCATATTTGTTTCATTTAAGCCTAAAATGGGTCCCCTAGCCCATATCTATCGTGAGGCCCATCATTTAGGCGCCCCAAGCTTTATTTCCAGGCCACTTTTGACATTCCTAAACCCAATTCAATTGACCTAAGGCCCACGAATCATCCACCATTGCTAATCCATAAGCTTAGTCTACAAATTTCAACCTTAATCTCCAAGTTTTCCTTCTAAATCCCCACGCACCAGCCTTAAGTTGCACACCAACACATGCATACACTACTCCTAAACCACGATTAGGGATGAAGCTTACCTTTGTAGGCCGAAGATAATGGCGACGACGGAGGACGAACGAACGGGGCCGAAAATGGCTCACGGCCGGAGGGGAAAGGGCGGCTGTTCCGGCGGCTTTGGGGGCTCCAAGAGACCAAGGTGAGGACGAGTTGGTGAGGGCGGACGGTGGCCAGGCGACGGTGAAGACGGCGACGGGAATGGCGGCGGCTAGAACGACCGAGAGAGAGAGTTGAGATGGGGTCGGGTCAGCGTTCATGGTGGTTCCTCAAGCCACGAAAAAGGAAGGAGAGGTAGTTGAGGAGCTTACCAAGGGAAGACAAGATGATGGCGGTGGCGGTGGAGGGCCGAACGACGACGAACGGGCGGCGGCTTCGGGCGGTGCTCACGGCGGACGAAGGAAGAAGAGGAAGAAGAAGAAGAAGAATGGAGAAGAAGGAGAAGAGAGGGAGGAGAGGTGAGGAGAGAGAGATTATAAGGTTATAATGGGTTTATAAAGAATAAAATAAAGAGTAAGTGGGGTTAGGTTTATGACGATTTGATGTTTGATGGATTGAATGACAACTTGAATGACTTGATGTGATGTGCCTTGGAACTTGTGCCATGATTTGATTGATGGGATTGTTTGATTGATGTGACACCTGATTGATGGGACATTTGATTTGACTCGTCTCGATTTGCGTGCCAAATGCACCGATCGGGTCCCGAGCGCGAACGAACTTCGGTCTGATTTTGGTTTCGTTCTATCGTACTCGCTCTCAAATAATCCTATTTGATCTAATTCTAAGGACTGAGCATTTACCGGGGGCATTTCGGTAAATTTTCCATTCACGTCTTGCTTCTCGACGTGCACCGGCTGTCTGCCCTTCGGGCGGCATTTCTGAACCTGAATCCATTTCTCCATTCTGATTATCTTAGTAATTCGATTGTCCACTGTCGGATTTCATTTCGTGGGCAAACTCATTAAACACCGACTCCGTCGAAATCCCAGACCAACGGGCGGCTGTTTGGAAAAATTTCCCAGGTAGCCATTCCCTTTTGGTTAGTCATCTCAAAGTGGCCAACTTTGAGTGAGAATCAATCGGAGCGCATTTATGAAATATATCCATTCATTCCGAAATCCCGATAGCTTGGTCGAATTTTCAGACTGTCACAATTCTTCCCTCCTTATGAAAATTTCGTCCTCGAAATTTACAGTCTTCAAGCCCATACGACTAGAGTAAGGTTATAACTAACTACTCATACAAATGTGGATACTTCTTTTCCATCTCATCCTCGCTTTCCCATGTGGCTCCTTCCATCCCATGATACTCCCAGATGACTTTAACCGGTGGGATTGTCTTGTTCCTCAGAACTTGCTCTTTTAGATCCTTGATCCTCCCTGGTCTCTCTCTATGTACGAGACTCGATCATTCACTTCAATGACTTCATGATCGAGTAAATGGCTCGGGTCAGGTTTGTACTTCCTCAACATTGACGCATGAAACACGTTGTGGCTCTGACATAGGTTCGGCGGCAGGGTTAGATGATAAGCCAGTGTCCCGATCTTCTCCAAAATCTCGAATGGTCCTACCAATCTTAGGCTCAATTCTCCTTTCTTGCTAAATCGAGACAACTCCCTCATCGGCGACACTTTCAGAAACACATGGTCCCCAACTTGGAACTCCAACGGCTTACGTCTCTTGTCTGCATAGCTCTTGTGGTCGTTATCTCTTTCAATCATGTGACCCAACCATGCCTTCTCTGCGTGCCTCAATCATTCACCTTCCTTAATCATCACATACCGCAGTCTCAACCACTTATAGTGATCTTTATCGACTCCATACTCTTAGGTCCAACCGGCAATGCCACCTTGTATTTTATTAGTAATTTCTTAGGAACATGCCCAGTTTACTCTCTCACCCAGGCCAACTCACATGGCATACTTCGGGACCACAATGTCCATCTCATTTCACTTAGCGGAGCGCCCATTATAACTTAGGATATGTCACATTTCAGCCCCTTTCTCGATGCCATTTTCCTGTGCCATGCCCGGGATCCTATTGGTTACGGCCTTTCAATTAAAGCAACACCCCGCCACGACGCTATCGGATCGCTCGCCGACCAGTTCGTGTGGGTCTCATCACAAATCCACCCTGATTACACAACAGGGGACCTCTCCGATCACAACGGAGACATAGTTCGTAATCCTCAACTTTCACCAACATCTCCAGGACACTCTGGCACTTCTCATTCAGGGCATCTCATTAGGCAATTCAAAAGGAATACTCGGGCTTTACTTTCTCTCCGCTTTTCTCTAAACGGCTATTTCCATTTCTCGACATTCCCTAGACTTGTTCCTTTCTATTCCACATGGCGTACCAGTTCTCCCTCATTTGAGACTTCGCCATTCACTTTAGCAATTTTACGATTAAGGTTCCAAAAGTCTGCACCACTTATTATCTAACTTTCTTAGCGACCTTGGACAGTTCTTACTTCTTTCTCAATTTACTTGATTGCGCCAATCAGCCACCAGATACACTCTGGTCCCGCTATACTTCTCTCGCCAACCTCATCCTCTGTTGGCATCCACTATAGCGAACACTACATTAAGTGAAACCACCCTTCTTGTCCTTTCTCCCTTTCCACTAAATTACCTTGGCGTTCACTCCTTAGGAATTTTCACATTTCTAAATCATGATTCTCGACGCAGGTTATCGCCAAATTAATGCTCGTGAATTCATCTAGTCACCCCTTAATTTCACCCCCTTTCAACTACGCCAGAGATACTTTAGACTCAACCTCCCTTACCATTAACCCGCATGGCGTCACCTAAGAGTATCATCTTCGTTTCAGTTTTTCTTAGACAGGCCGCTTCTCATTGTTAGGAATTTCTCCACTTGGATCACACGCCACTTATTCTCTAAAACTTTTAGCTCGTGTCCCAACCTTAACGTTCAAGCTCCACGGGCGACCATTGTTACTAAAGCCAAATTTTGAAATTTCCATAGAGTATCCTCCTTGATCGTTACTCGCACCAAGATCACCATCTTTATTCCTAGTTGGGCCTTCATCCAATGTCAATGTCTTAATCGCCAATCTCAAATTCCTTTCACATTCAATATCCCATAATCATTGTGACAGTCTGAAAATTCGACCCATTTATCGAAATTTCTAAACGAATGGAAATACTTCGTTAATACACTCTGATCGACGCTCACTCAGGATTAGCTACCCTGAGATGGCCAACCGAAGGGGAAAGGCTATCTGGGAATTTTTCCCAATCAGCCGCCCGTTGGTCTGAGACTGAGACAGGGTCGGTATTTAATGAAATTGACCGCGAAATGAAATCCGACGATGGACAATCGAAGTAGTAAGATAAACACAATGAAGAAATGAAATAGGTTTCAGAAGCGTCGCCCGAAGGGCCGACAGCCGGTGCACGTCGAGAAGCAAGATGTGAATGGAAAATTACCGAAATGCCCCCGATAAATGCTCAATCCTTAGAATGAGACTCATTAGGATTTTTGAGAGTGGATTCGATAGACCGACACCAAATCCAGTCCTGAATTCGTTCGCGCTCGGGACCCGATCAGTGCGTTTGGCACGCAAATCGAGGCAAGTCAAATCAGATGTCACATCAATCAGATGTCACATCAATCAATCAAGTGTCAAATCAATCCATCAATCACATCAATCATGGCACAATTCCCCATGATATCAAATCTTGTCAAAGTACACATCAAGTCACTATTTATAAACCTAACCCCACTTGCCTATTTTCAATTTTGGTTATTATATATCACACCCCGAACCCTACGGGCCCGCGACATCCCTCGGCTCATATCGTTTATCGCTTTCGCGCTCGCCTGGTTCACGACATGCGACGGCCCAGGATACCCATCGCAACCAGACGAGGCATCGGTTGGTCAAACTTACACCTGCGGAAGCTATTCTCCAAACCCTTACACACATGCATACAATAACGGGGTAGAAGGGTACAAGGACAGCGGTCGACAATAGCAGCCAAAACACAATACACATATATATACATATGATCAGAGCGTTAGATACAGATCATCCAATAAGGGTGTCAAAATACAACTCAAAGTCTACGCTCAGCCAGACCACTCAATCTAGGGTCTACCAGCTAGTTCTCATCGATCTCGCTCCAATCAGCCTGCCAGGGGAGCTTCCCTGGGTCCTCCTCCATGTAGTGACCAATCTCGATCTTTACTTTCACTGGGAGTCCAAAGGTGTCGGGGTGCATCCCTCACGGTGATTTGGAATCTGAAAATATGGGGCAACCACCGCCCGTGAGTCGAGGACTCAGCAAGCTCACCACTAATCCTAGCGTAGGATAGAGTATACCAATGGGTTCGGTGCTATCCAGTAACTAGGTTTTTACGGTCCAGGGTTCGGACACTCTCAATTACCCCTCGGTACCAGACCCTCAACGTATAAGCAAACGCGCAACGCACAGCAATGCGGATCATACAGGCAGACGGGCAATAACAGACAATCAACATAATGCCATATGCAAACTGATGTAGGCCTCAACCAGCCATAACGGATCCCAATGGATCATGCCCGTCTATCACTCCAATTCCCATACCAGGGCCCATCCAACAGTGCTACTCGGCAAATGCCACAACTGCGTCTCTGACGCCTTACGTTGGCCAAACTTATCCCTCCAATTCCCATCAGGGCGCATCCCACTGTGCCACTCGGCAAATGCCACAACTGCGTCTCTGACGCCTTACGTTGGCTACTCCCTTTTCCCTCCATTTCCCCGCGTAACAACGCCTCTGGGGCTCCTTCTCATGTCACATCTCTGGTGACTCATGCCATGCTCTCAATGTATGCGGGGCCCAAATGGTATGCAAACAGCAACTCAGTCACAGAGCATGCATGTAATGGTACATAAGTACGGGGGACAGAGCATAACAAGATTCGTACGAGTGACTTGCTACGTTTATCAGATCAGGCATCACATAGACCTAGTGCTCTGCCATCATTTCCCCAAGTAAAGCCAGTCGAAATCAAAGTTATCTCGGAAACCCACGAATTTAGAATACGATCCAGATAATCCCAGCGACCCATGTCAGTTCCCAGGGAATTAGTAATCCACAATTAAAGGGTGAGTATTATATTGTACCCTTGGGTTCTATTCAATTCGGCTTGGCTTAGGTCAGGGCCCACTAAATTGGTTTAGGTTTAATTGGGTCTTAAGTTTATTTCACGGCCCAAGGTCCATAATCTATTTCTTAAATTAAGGTATATAAATTTAGCCCATTAATATGTTAAATTCGTGCAAGGCCCAAGCCCATTTTTAAAAGTTAGCCTATTAAGCCCAATTTGACTATTTCAGGCCCACTTTGTTGTCCTAAGACCATGTACATTATTGGGCCTTATATTTTAATATCCAATATCATAATTTAGGCCCATTCAATTGTGATTTTCGTCCATGAGGCCCACCATCACAATTTAAGTTCAATTAGTTAGTTTATGGCCCAAATGGCTTGGAATTAAACCCCTAGGCCCAACTACAAGTTTCGGCCTGCTTATCCACACACAACAACCAATCTTTGCAGCCCATATGAAGTTGTTTATGGCCCATTTACTTGGTTTATTTTCGTTCATGCACAAGCCCACTAGTACATCATAAGCCCATTAGCTTATTTTAGGTTCAATTTGCTTAAATCGAGCCCCCAAGCCCATTAGTACTCCTAGGCCCACCTCGTACACGCCTAAATCACCTATTTGCAGCCCATAATCACAATTTGAAGCCCAAACCTCTATAGGACAGCCCACACGTTCGGCCCAAGTTCAAGTTCCCACAATTAGTATTAAGTAAACTAGCTTAATCCATGCATTCACAACCTTAATCAATCCACCACAACCCTAATCACCACAACCTAGCAAGCATACATCAAGCCTAGACTAAGATTAGGGTGAAGCTTACTTAAATTGAGCCGAAATGGGTGTGACGACGATGAGGGCCTAACACGGTCGGTTGAAGGCTCGCGGCCTACGGGGATAGTGCGGCGTCGTGGGGCTGTTCCCGTGGCTTTGGGGGCTTCAAGAGGCCTAAATACATGGGTTCCACATGTTAGGAAGAGTGAGGGAGAGGCGGAGTGAGCTTGGGCAGCCCGGTTCCTCCCGGTGCCAACGACGACGACGGGAGAGCACGAGGGAGAGGGGTTTGGTCG
>JAGVVM010011973.1:0-11667 GCA_019149425.1 Psidium friedrichsthalianum
AATGCTTCAATTATACGAGTTTTGCATTTTTTAGTTATCTCTGCTTTGGTTGTGGTAATTCAATATCTAAGAGAACTAAAACTACAGAAGTTTTTGCAGTCTTAACTGTTTGCCCACAGTTGCTAACGGCTTATCTTGTGTGAGTGTGCTGAAGCGGAATTGATTTAATCTGATTGATTGCTGTGGGAGTTTTTTGAGTGTAAATATGTATTTGGCCTGTTACTTGAAAAGAGGAATGGTACATAATCCGTGCTGAAGTTGTCCTATCAGAGGCACAAAGACATTTCTTGTTTTGTTCTATTTCTCTTTCTTGTACCGTTTCTTGCTATCCTTTTGTCAAATTTTGTGCTGTTTCTGTGCCTTGCTAGCAGGATGGACATAATTTGTGGTTTCTGTCTTCTTTGATTGTTAAGGTGGGAGATAGGTGTGAAATTGAGCCAGGGGCTAAAAGAGGAGTAGTAAAATTTGTGGGCAAAGCAGAATCTCTTGCACCTGGTTCTGGGTTGGAGTTCATATGATGAACCATTGGGAAAGCATGATGCATGTTTGTCCCTCTTCACAATCTTTCTTTCAGCATTTACTTCAGTGCTATATATACTTGTCACTGTCAAGGACCCACTGTCAGCTTGTATCTCTAGATTAATTTTAGCGTTGATTGGTGCAAAGAAAGAGTTATTATAGTAATGACATGCTAACAAAGATAACGCTATGCCTGTATTGATTGACAGATGAAATAATCAATGAATGTCGTGGGAAAAGAACCATATTTGTTTTGAAGCTTGTTCTGTTATGCCAAAATCTGCATCCCAAGTTGGAAACACTATGCTTTCAAAGATAAGAAACAGTTTATTATAGTAATGACAATTCTAACAAAGATAACGCTATGCCTGTATTGATTGACAGGTGAAATAATCAATGAGCTTCAGTGGAAAAAAGTTATATATTTTGAAGCTTGTTCTGTTATGCAAAAATCTCCATCCCAGTTGGAAAACATACGATATACTTCTTTCCTTGCCCTCCAAAAAATAGCCTTCATGAAGAGCAAGGTCTAGTTCAATTCTCAGGCTGCACGTATGGCCTGCTTGCTTGATTCTGAAGAATGGTTGGAAGCTACAATAGTGAAAAACCTGTTAAAAAATGAGGAAAGAAAAAGGCTCAGGCATATTTGACCTTGAGGTGTGTTGACTCTTCTTTCTTAGATCTCTGAAGCACTCTGTTATCAGGGCGCAATGATCGTTAGGCTGAAAGGCACTTAACAATCCATTACGACAAGATTCTAAAGAATATCCTGATATTCCACTCTTTTCGTGAGTTCCTGCTGTCATCTGCTTGTGCTAACATGATTAATTTCTTTTCCCATAGCTGGCCCTGTGCATTTATCTTCTTGCTGGACATTCTGATGCAGGGTAAAAGGGACACGCTACTTCAAGTGTCCTCCACTACACGGTGCAATGGTCAGACCAGACAAAGTAAAGGTGAGTTGGCCATTACCATTATAGTTCAATGGTGTTGTCTTTTCTAGACGCGTGAATTATGGGGGCCTAACGTTGAACTAGAAAAATTGCTAAAGGTGGGAGGCATCATTTTCTATGGACGTCTGCACGTCTGTCTTGAAATATATTTGTTGCATTCGGATTGATCATTCACGCTTTGAGACATGTATTTGAAACACGAGATGCAACAGCTTCCAAGTGTTGGGAATTTTTTCCGTTTAGCTAATGATAGAAATGCTTTCGAAAATTCGACAGAGTTGGGTGCTGTCACGTTTGCATGTTGAGCTGCAGCTGTCCTTAACTTGAATTTTCTCATCATTATGTGGTTTTCCAGGTTGGAGATTACCTGAACGAGGTATTTTTGAGGAAGATGAGATATAAGCGCGCAATTGCAGTGGTCTCTCTCTCTCTCTCTCTCTCTGTTTCTACGTAGTAATTTGCAGTTTGCATTTTGTTAAGTGCCCGCGTACTGGATGAATCTGGCGGAGCCTTGTTTGCAATTACTATTGTGTATCCATTGCTTGAGCAATCATGCTCATAATCTCATACATCCTTATAATCTGCCTCTCGCAACTGTCATTTTCGCGTCGCTCATTATTACCATGCCTCCAATCACTTTCTCCCTGTTGCTGTTCATTTATTTAACTATGAAATTGGTGGAAGCACTATTAGCACTAAATCGACGAAATTGAAAGATTTATAACGAAATTGACATCCGTGCAATAGATTTTTGTAAATAGTCGATAAATTCAACGAGATGACTTCTGATACACAGAGCTGATTGACCTTGCCTACAAAGGAAGATGGGACAATCAGGCAGAGGCTAGGTAGAGGTCTCGCTAATCTGTCCAATTTCACCTATTGCAATCTTTAACTTCTTGCCCTGAGGTAGTAGATTTCTCTAACTACACGAGTGAAAAAACGAGCTTTTCACAGTAAATTGGCCAAGAGAGTCCCATAAGAGAAGTCGTACGCCTCGTGTTTTGGAAATACCGCAAAATGAATCCTCGATTAGGCTCGTGAGCTGCTTGGATCGAGTCTTCGTCGAACCGGGATATGAGCAGTGAGTCAAGATCAACTCGAACCAAGCAAAAACATGCTTAGAGTAGAAAATACCTCGGGCCAAGAAATTTGTGAGAAAGCTTGACTTGATTGCACTTTAGGACAACCAATGGAGCCCAACAGTGGGTGTATCAACTCGAACGGCGACAATCAATGAGGAAAATTCAGGGTATTGGTCAATGGGGGAAGCACATGTCTCGGGAGACAGACGGTAGACTTCTGGTCATCTCTGAATTGGACATCTAAAGGTCAGCCAACTTTTCGCGCATTTTTCGGTCGAAAGAAAGATGTCATTCATACCATACTAATCGTTCGAGAGTTACATAATTCTAAGTTTGATTCTCTTTTGAATACCCGAATTTCTTATCTTGTACTACAATTTAATACCTATCTTAACTATGCCTTCAATTTACCAAATTTGATTGAAACTAAGTGATTTATTAACTTTTTTTTTCCGATTAAATTATCGACTAAATTGGGATTATCAATTCTCATTTGATTTAATTACTTTAGTTTATTTGATTTCTTTTAGGAATTTTGAAAAAAATCTACTGCGTTAATTAATAAGGAATAAAGTTGGTAAGTTCCAAATAGAGGTTGATAACTACATATAATAATCGGTAGATTTATGGTGTTAGTGAGAATGCAAAATAGAAGTTGCTAAGTAATAAGATAAGTACTTTTGTTTCAAAAAACAGAAGTTGGTGATTCAAGAAAACCAAATAAACGTCGGTAACTACTCAAATAAGAACCAATAATGCTAAAAAAATCGATTATTTTAATTGTATGAACAGATTGATAAGTAAAGCAAATAAAATTGGGAATTTAAAATGACATAAATATTTGTAATTAAACGTGGTTACATTATCATTGAAAAGTTAGCAAGTTACACCGAAAAATTGTTGCTTTATTGGAGGAAAGTGTTAGGTCACTTAAAAAAAAAAATGGTATTTCCATATGATGGTCGACAAATTTAAGATATCGATAAGAAAGGGAAATACAATTTTCCAAATATAAGGGAAAGGTTTTTTTTTTTCCCTTAATCAGAGGTATTAAAAGTTAGCAATGTACAATGAATGGACAAAAATACCTAAATCAAAAAAATAAACTTTTATTTTTAATCTTAATAGAATAAAACAGGTAATTACTTTAATATAAATTGATTATATTAGAATAAAAGAGTTGGTAAATTTAACTAGTTCGTAAATACTAAATAAAGTTGATAAATTAAACTAAAACAAAAAAAAAGTTGCTAAAAGCAACTCAACAAGATTTGTTAACCAAAACTTGGTTGGTAATTGTAATTCGGTAAGTAACTCTGATAAAAATTATGTATTCATATGAGTTTTGATAAATTTAAGGAGTTTATAAAAGGGAAAAGTTGTTAAATGATTACAAAAATTGATAAATTAAATAAAAGTAGTTGAATCCAACGAGAACAATAACCCAAATCTAATGTGGTAATCTGATTGAACAAAAAAGTTGGTTGGCGAGAAATACAAATAAAAGTTCAGTAAAACAAGAAAATCCATAACTCTTGAACCCGAAAAAAGTGTTAGCAAACCTTAGAAAAGTTTTCCTTAAGTTCCAATAAGTTACTGATAAATCAAGTAACCGTAAACTCTTTTTACAATTTCTTAGAGAAATCTACCGGCACGAAATCGAATCCTATTTGTCTTCCGACAGGGACAATAGAATCGTCTAGGGTCGGAAAAGCCCAAAAGCAACCAAATTCATCTCATCAATATCAAAGACAGGAATTGAAGCCCCAATTGCATTAAATATATTCCCACCGAATACATAATTAACATTTATAAAGTTCTGCTGATCACATTGGTTTGAGCATTATGCTTGGTAATGAGGACTGCTCCTAAGTCACCACTTAAATCAATTCTTCCCCCCCCCCCCCCCCCCCAAAAAAAAAAAAATCTTTTCAATTTCACCAAACGAAGGCATCCCTTTAAAATTTTATAGTGACTGCGGTTGCAGTTGGTGGGATTAAAACTTGACAGCTTGATCATCCTCTCCCCCCATCCAATCTTCATCACGTCACGTCCCTATTTTTGCATGTCACAAGCAACGTAGGCATCCCATATTTAATTCTGGCCCAACTCGGTTGAATGAGTCTTCGAAAACGACCAGATGGTTATTGACTCTGCTACTCCGTGACTAAAACTTTTGTCATGGAGATGGAAGTGGAGGCCACGGCCACCAGCGTCTGCGCGTACAGGGTAATTCATTCGTCAACTCGTCGTTTTCTTACATTTTCTCCTTCATCTTCAACCCTGTTTCGGCGCTCATCTTTCACGTCTTTTCTTGTTTATTTGGGCTTTGTCACTTGGTGTTGACGGAGTAAACGCTCCCCACCATTAAAATAAATGCAGCACTTGGAGATAAGAATGCATATGAATGTGGCTCTGGTGTGCTGATGTTTACATTGCTCGTCAGTTGGATCAACGAGACTCCATTCCGAAGTTGTCACGGATAATAATTCATGTTTTCCTGATAAGAAAAGGGAGAGAGAGAGAGAGAGAGAAGAGAGAGAGAGAGAAGATTGCTAGGAGAGAAGGGTATGCTGGGAGTTGGCAACCAGCCTTTCTCATTTTGCCATCATGTCAACCCAGTTCCAAGTGTCTCTTGATGAAGAATTCCATATGATGCAACTGCTGAAGCTGAAAGAACAACCTTGAATTCTCCGAGTTTCGAGATTCCGAGTCATGGGTGTGCGAGTTCTGGCAATTCTGCTAGTTGTTCTCCTTGGAGATTCCATTGGAGATGCGGCTACAAATCCTTATGAATGTAAGCTTGGTTCAACCCCTTTCTTGACGTTTTGTCCCAGATGTATTATTTCATATAGGTGAATTTGCGAATTACACGACCCCGCTCGCCTGGACTTTGTTCATAATGTCGAGCCATTGCCCACTAAGATGAACTAAGGTTCCTCCTAGTCAGAGGATGTCACAACGTTTACAAGAATCGGAGTTGGCCATTTGTCCACAACCAAATTATAACACCCTAGTGCCCTCAACTTTCTTGAGATATCGACGTTTCCTGTATTCCTTTCGACGATGCGAATGTCAATTTTTGAGGTGATCTAAATCTGTTTTCACCCACTTTTTGCCTTCCTCTTTGGTCCAAGGAGGCTTTCTTGCCTGCCATTTTGCCTGAGTTTAAGAAGATAAGTGAGGACCGGAGACTTCAAATTTTGCAATCCGTCGACTGAGTAAATGTACTCTTCGTAGTGTTTACAGTGGATAGCATGTTCTGGACTTGGAAGTCATTCTACACGGATTTTGCTTGCTACAAAGATCATGCTACTTTACGTTATATAAGGGAGTCCTCAGTTACAAAGATCATGCTGTTGGTTGCTATCCAAGCAACCAAATTCTGGACATTTTGAGAGCAGCTACTGTTGGAAATGCATCTATCCTTCCAATTTTTCGTTTTCCTGCTTTCGCACTCCTGGATGATAGATGAATGACAACTTTGTAGCAACTTGCTCTCCAGACTTTTGGGATCCTCACATTCATACAGGAGATGTCGGATAATTGCTATCTGATGCGCACACACATTTATCTATTAAGTTCTCATTATACAATTGGTTATATTTCAATGCAGTTAGTTCGATCACGGGGATCATGAGTGCTTGGCAAAATCCACCACCCAACTGGGTGGGGACTGATCCTTGTGGCGATGATTGGGATGGGATTGGCTGCACCAATTCTCGCATTACTTCCATGTAAGTTCTTGAGAATCCTTTTTGACTTTATGTTTGACATTCTGCCTTTAACAATTCTGTCTATATCTGCAATTGGTTGGACTCTTGATTTCAGAACGTTGTCGAGCATGGGTTTGACAGGTTCGCTTTCAGGAGACATTGGACAGCTATCTGAATTACAAATTCTGTAAGTTCACTGTTTCTGGCACTTCCCACTTTATGTTGAGAGCGAGGACTTAATTACTACTTTTGTAGTCTCTTTCTACCAAAAGATAATTTAGTAATCTATCTCACGAATTTCTATCTAAAATTGGATGTAGTAAGCATAATTAAAGGCAATTATTGGGAAAAAGGGCTCAAGTTTTTATTTTGCTGGTGTCATGTACGTAGTCCTCTTATCAAGATTCTTGCGCTTTCCTCTTATCAAGATTCTTGCGCTTTCTTCTCTCCCATGTGTCCTACTCTGCATGTGGAGATGTCGATATCGCGCAAGTAGTGGGATTCATGTCTACGATTTGGTGTTTTGATCTGTTAAGCTGCTTGAAATGGCCTTCTTTAATGCGTTGCCGAGTATAACAAGCCTTTTCATGAAGGGACCTATCTTACAACAAGGGTCTGACTGGATCTCTTCCTGTACAAATTGGAAACTTGATGAAGCTCACAAACTTGTAAGCTATATATATCATCAGCTTATCTAGTGTATTCTGTGATCCCTGATTGTCGAAGTCGAAAATGACCAACCCTCCTTTTCATCTCAAAATGCAAGAATCCTGGTTGGTTGCGGATTTTCTGGCCAAATACCAGATTCCATTGGATCTCTACAGAACCTGGTGTTTTTGTAAGTCCTCCACCCCACACACCTGATCTGGACCTTACATGTACATGATCAGTTTTTGGACAAGCTAGAACTTGTCTTGCTCAATTCAATCATACATTATTCTCCTGGTCATTGCAAGTATCTGAATTCGCCTTCCAATATATTGCAGATCTCTAAATTCGAATAGATTCAGTGGGCTGATTCCAGTTACCATCGGTAACCTTTCTAGGCTTTACTGGCTGGATCTAGCTGACAATCAGCTAACCGGATCTATTCCAGTATCGAACGGAAGCAATCCTGGCCTTGATATGCTACTTCACACGAAGCACTTGTATGTGCATGTCTTCTACCATATCAGATAGCTGTATCTGTGAACTGATTCGTCTTTGTTGTGTTATCTGACTAATATTCTGCCTTCATGCAGTCATTTTGGACAGAACCAACTCAAGGGCACAATTCCTTCCCAACTATTCAGTTCTGACATGCATCTCATACATGTGTAAGTTCTGAGAATCCACTAGGGTGCTGCATCTGGTCTATTCATTGTTTCCTTTGAGGCCTCTCAAGCCTCATCTAAAGAAAGTTAGATCTTCCCTCTCTCTCCCTTCTGCACATCCTTGTTATCCTATCTTGATACTTGAAGCATCTTTCTAGGAGAGAGGCAGTGGAAAGTGGAGAAGGTAATTGCTTGCTTATCCTTCATTCTAAGATAGAAATCCTCATAAACTTCTTTCACTGGGCAGGCTTTTCGAAAAAATCAGCTCACAGGTAGCATCCCTTCCACTCTTGGACTGGTGCAGAGTTTGGAAGTTGTGTGAGTACTCATGGTTCTACCCAATCCTCCTGATTATTACTTCCCTTGTGCTCATTGCACTACAGGTCAATGTTTAAACCTATTCAATGGTCACAGACGCTTTGATAGGAACTTTTTAAGTGGTGCAATCCCTGGAAATCTCAACAATCTTACGTCTGTTCAAGAACTGTAAGCAAAACATTATTCTGGTTGTGTCATTTCCACTGTTTTCTAGTGCATTCACTACAATCATCTCCTAAATTTACTGGTCTACTTTTTAGTCCATCTTTCCAACAATAGGCTAACTGGTCCGTTGCCAACCTTACAGGCATGAACACCCTCAAAACCTGTAAGAATAGTTGTCTTACAATTAGCTAATCACGCACGTGTACTTGCCGATCATTTATGAGTTCTCTAAGGGACTCAGAGCACCATGTGAAATGTAAAATGAATCTTACTCTTTTTCTAATTTTGAATTCGCATGCTTACAGTTCCACTATGACTATGTAAAGCACGGACTTAAACTGACAATGGTGGATTTTGCAGGGACTTAAGCAGCAATAGTTTTGACGCAACAGATTTCCCTCAATGGATTCCAAATTACAGTTCTTTGACAACATTGTACGTTTCCCAATCTGTCTTTTGCGTCATCAATTCACTTCAAATTCCCCACTGCCCCCTCGAAATGAAAAATGACATTTCATTGTTTTCTGGTTATTATGTCAAAGTAAATAATATGTTATACCTTTCATTAATTTCAGAATGCTTGGAAGCACACGCAAGTTCGAGGAGTGCTACCTGTCATCCTTTTCAGCATTTCAGTTTGCAAAGTGTGTAAGTACCATCTCAAATCTCAAATACTTTCCTCAATGTAATGGACATCTACTTCTTTCAAAACCGACCTACTTCATTCATTGACTTCCTGGTGCGTTTCAACTTGGACATGGGGTGATGGCTGAACATGGATTTGCGTAATGTCAGGGTTTAAGAACAACCAGCTGAATGGAACCTTGGATATAGGCACCAGCCATAGCAATCAATTGCAACTCATTGATTGCAGGCCAATTTTATTGATAACTTCAAGCAGAGTACTGGAGGGTATGGTGCCGAGGTGGTGATGGTAAGTCAATAAAGCTCTTTGCGTTTCACTCACTAATCACAACATGAATCGAGAAATGGTTTTTGGTCACAGTTTCTGTGCTAATGTTGTGCCGATGTAATTGATTTCTGCCGACTTATCGGTAACCATGTTTTGTCAGAAAACAGGAGCAGCTGGGCCCAAAGTACTGTACCATTCCACATCCAACACCTCCTTTCATACTCGACACCACCTAAAAAAATTGCATTCCGGCCATTGGCAATTCAAATCAGACTCGAAGCCCCAACTGTAAATGCAGCTCTCCTTACACAGGAACTTTAGTCTTCAGAGCTCCTCTTTCCTCAGGTTTAGGAAAATCGACTTATTTTCGAGGAACTCGATGAGCTCTATGTGGAATTCTTTTCAGTCAACAAATCCAGTAGATTCCGTCTCACTGAAGTGATCACGGAAGGATACAACTGATACCTTAAACTGACTCACTCGGTCTTCCCATTCGTGAAGGGGTTAGTCAATCGGACTGGCATAAGCAGTATTGGCTTTGTGCTCAGTAATCAGACTTACAAGCCTTCCAAAATTATTCGGGCCTTTCTATTTCATTGCCAGATGAGTAAAGTACTTGCTGGTAATATATCTGTATTTAACCCACCACACATTCTGCTGCCTCTCTATCTAGAGTATCATCCATTTCTTCATTATACTAACAACAATCTCTCTCCTCTTCTCACTCACAGATTGTACAAGTACCAACTACAATCCAAAAAAATCCTCAAACATCGGAGTCATTGTTGGTGCAGCAGCTGGTGGTTTTGTTATCTCTCGCTATTGACTCTGTAGGGGTTTATGCTTTCGTCAAAAAGAAAAGAGCAGAAAAGGCTACAGAGCAAGGACAACCCTTTAGGGAGGGCAGATTCACTGCAGTCTTGCCACTAGCTTGTCTTGATTCTGGAAGTAAGCCTCAGTCAATATTTGTTTTTATCTATGGAAATGCAGAAATTGGGACCCGAATAAGAGCAGTGGCAGCATCCTCAACTCAAGAGCGAGAGGAGTTTTCTCTGGAAGATCTTTAGAAATACACAACGGGCTTCCCTCAGAAGCCAATGCAAAATCGGGATCTGGCGCTCTATGGAAAGGTTTAACTATCTTTGGCTTCAGTTCTGTTAAGAGAAAACCTCAATTAGCATACTCTTGCTCCTCTACTCCAGAGGCCTTTGTCGCACTGACTCATGTAACAAGAAAAACCTTCTGTAAAGTTCCATTTATCGCACCTGTTTGTAGGGAGCCTCACTGCGTGAACAGTTACTGAGTTTGAATTCTCCTGCTAGAATTTCCAAGTGAACAAATAATGGCTGTTGAGTTTGCTCATACAAAGGGAAAAAGTAAAGCTGAGAGATGGCAAAGCGTTACATGTTGCTACGCATTAGTTTCTACTTAGTTTTCTCCTCTTGCCCGGAGAATCTTATATTTTCACATGGCTTTAAATTTTCAACCGCTTTTGTTATCTGAATGTTTTCCATTCGAGTTGATCCTTGTTTTCCATTAAATATTCCCGAACAGTAAATGAATCTGACCTTTTGTCTGGCTTAATTCCTCGTTTATGCCTTATCTGAGAAACGTAACGACCTGCGCCACCATTGCGTAAATGTATTTATTTGTCTCATTAAATCCCGACAGTAAATGGAATCTGAACTTTGTCTTGCCTTAATTTCCTGTTTATGTCCTTTAATCCTGAGACCTGTAACGATCCTGAGCCAACATTGCGTAATTTATTATTTGTCTTCAAAATCATCAGCTGCCCGAGAGAGAAAACTGTCTGGTTAGGTGTACCTTTTGTTGTTGCTGGTTTATGCAGGTCTACAGGGTACTTCCTACTGGAGCTCTAGTGCCATAAAACGATGCACAGCAGGGATTATGCAGGTGGGGCGAGTTCAAAAATGAGATTGAGCTTCCTATCAAGAGTCCATCACAAGAATCTGTCAGCCTGTCGGTTTTTGTTTCGAGCAGTTGACACCATGCCTAGTGTATGAGTTCCTTCCAAATGGTACCCTCAAAAGAGAGTTCTCTCAGGTATCTCCTCGCAAATTTCTTAGTTGAGAAAGCTTCATTGGAACGAGGTTTTCAAGAAAAAAATTGCTTGATCCTATCATCCGTGATTCACAACTACGCGCTTTGGCTTTCAGGAAAGTCAGGAATCGATTGGATTGGGCAAGAAGACTGAAAGTAGCCATTGGTGCAGCACGGGGTTCTGCTTATTTCATGACTTGTGATCCTCCAATCATACCATCGGGACATAAAGTTCTACCAACATTCCTATTGTATGATCACTTGCAAGCGAAAAGTGTGATTTTGGTCTCTCCAACTCATGGGAGATGATGAAAAAGGGTCATGTCACCACTCAAGTCAAAGGCAACAATGGTGAGTAATGATGTTTAGTCAACATTAGACTCTCGAAATTTCTCGGCAACTTGGAAATTTTGAATGTGTCCCTGATCCTAGACAGCCCCTGTTTTCAGAACTAGTAATGTCTGGAGAAGAAGTTCACTTACAGGTTTGGTCTGGGAATCTCTTTAGAGAAACAATATAAGATAGTATTCTTTCGGCCGAGTCATATGAAAGAGGATGCTAGTTGGTCTCAGAACGAGAGGAGAATTACTTACCTAGTGATGAAAAAGGGTGTGGCTCTCGTTC
>JAGVVM010011974.1:0-13220 GCA_019149425.1 Psidium friedrichsthalianum
GGCAATTAAACTCAGTCCCATAGACACGCATACGAGCCAGTATGCTCGAGCTCTCGACCGATCAAAACTCCCGCCGCTCACCCGTATAATTTTTTTTTTTTGCGAACACGTGATAGCGCGCGGAGTGCACGCTAACTCTATTTGCCCCCCCCCCCCCACCCCTGAGACATTACTGCTACATGTGTGAGTGAAGAGTAGACGTGGACCGTTTGGAGTAGTTTTTGAGAGTAGCGTTAAACCCCAATTCAAAACCCAATATCTTTTATTGGTGCGTCAGGAAGTGGCCCTGAGGTAGGGCTCGTAGATACGAACTTTCCAAGGTTAATTGTAAATAAAATAAATATGAGTTTGCTGTTTACTCATTGTTGATTTCCTTCTGACTATACCTATTTGTTATCGCACTTATTTGGGAATGTGAATCGTTTCCGCATGCGCTTAATGAAACATTAAAGATTAAGAGAGAGTGAGGAATGAGTAAACCTTGAGGTAACGTTTTGGGGTGCTACAGTTTTTTTTTATATCAGAGCAGGTTGGTCGAGTGATAAGGTGTACTAGTGATTAGAGCGGGTCAGTAGATTGATAAGGTGCACTAGTGACTACTTGTTTGGTAGGCACGCACATGTTTAAAACTTACAAGTGCATGTGTTTGTGATTGTTAGGGGAAAAACAGTAGCTTAAGCTACTTTCTAGTTGAGAAGTTCATTGATAATTGTTTTAGCTTTTGATTTTCGTGCATTGAGGTTGTAATATTGTGATCGAAAGGGAGTGGATGATAAGTTGATATGAGTAATTGTAATCTGAGAGTGCCTAGAGGAAGGGCGACTCAGGAGGATTCTAGAGTGCATGGGATTTGGTTAGGATTTGAAAATCCTTAGGGGCATTGTAGGGCAGAAATAAGGAATCAAGTTGTTGTTGCCGTCCGAAATGAATACCTATTGGCTGAAAACGAGAATGGTGGGCAGTCGATGCATAAGTCTTGGAGCAATTTCTGATGCTTAAGCCATCGAAATTTATGGAGCAGCTGATCTAGAGGCTGCAACCTCATGGATTCAAGGAATTGGAGAAGGCTTTTGCCTTACTGAGATGTTTCGAAGAGCATAAGGTGATCTGCAGATGGATAGGATAGTAAGTCGAAATGGTAACGACTTGTCATAGGCTTGAACTGTCAAGTTTGACAATTAACTTGTATTACAGATTGTAGATATGGAATTTCGATGGTTTAGATATCGATTATCATTGGAGGCTGATATTGATTGATGTTCGTAGGGAAGCAAATGATGATTGCAAAGCTTTAGGCGTGGATTTAAGCTTGTCGTTTTGGTTTAGATATTGACTAGGACACAAGGCAATTTGATTGTATGATTTTGATGTTATTATGGTATGAATGGCTCACGAAGCAATGAGCTACGATGGATTGCTATCATAGCAAATTTAGTTTAACCTCGTTAGAAGGGTTAGCTTGAGTTTGTTGATAACCAAGGAAAAACTCGACTCCCTTGATTTCACCACTTGAGGTGATTCGCTTGTTGGGTAGTGGTCGTGAAGGCTATTTGGCAACCATGGTTAACATGTTGATTGAGAAATAAAGGATGGTGAACATCATGGTGGTGGGGTGTTTTCCGATGGCTTTCCACAAGATTGCGGATTACACCTGAAAGAGAGATAGAGTTTGTGATGAGTTAATCCCAGAGCGGAGCCAATTTTCAAAGCACCATATCGTATGGCATTGTCAGAATCAAGGAATTGCTATTGTATAGATAGGAGATACAAGAGATGGAGGACGATCGTGCATAGCACGAGCGTCTTACATTAAGAAGACATAGTTGAGAGTTACATGCATGAGCATATTATTTATGTTGTCGGACTCATAACCATCAACCTGTTATGGGATGGAATTGATGGGATACCTACAAACCATAGTGAAGCATGATATGGGATGTGTAGAACGGGGATTCTTTTCATAAATGTATGACTTGGGAAAACTGTAATGACCAGGTCTGATGAAGGCAGGGAGTGATCGCCAGAGTAGAGAGATTCGGACAAAGAGCGACTCCTGGGAGGATTCTAGGATGGCGATGGGGACGGGAAGACCTAAACTATACACTAAAAGGGATGAGTCTAGGATTTTGCTAAGTCTAACTTATTTACAAATCTAAAGATGATTTTCAAGTTTTCTGGTTTTCCTAGTGAAATGGTTTTGAACTGAATTATTACGACATCCGAAGTGTTTTCTGAGTTGAATGGAAAGTATTTTTGTTGTGGCATGGGCAATAGCAATGCATTCCGAACAATGAATAGTGATGAGAGATAGGATGCAATGAGATGCCATGGATATGGGAATGCCTGAATGCCTTGTGAATATTAGTGAAAGTCGAGTGTTTATTCAGTGCCTCCGTTGTGATCGGAGAGGGCCTCTGCTATGTGATCAAGGTAGCCTTGATATGAGCTAGTCGGGCTAGCAACCCGATAGCGTTGTGGTGGGGTGTGAATGTGCTTGTTTAAAAGACCATAGCAAACAGAATCCTTGGTATGACATGTGATTTTGGCATTGAGAATTGCAAAATGAGATTTTTATATTCTGAGTGGTAACGATGATCTGCCCGAATATATATTGGACGTGCTAAGTCCATTGGTGGTATCATTGTGAATTGACGAGCGTGAAAAGCGAACTTGACGACATCATGAAGTGATCATGACCTTTGGGGCGAGTGGCCTAATAATGTCGCCAAAAAGATTTTATGATCATTGAGGTAGGCGACGACCATGTTAAGGTTAGATTGCGAGATGTAATGACTCCAGAAATAAGCAATAAGCAATTGAAGAGATGGATGAAAACAAACTTGAAAGGTTCATAGTGGAATTGTGAATTGATGGCATTATGAAATTGCGAGAGGGATCGTGAGACAATGAGGTTGGTGATGACCTTGAGAATGTTAAGATTGCGAGATGTGGTGATTCTCGGATAATAAGATATCAGAGTAGCACAGTGAAAAAGATGAGGATTTAAATATAGAGGTATGTTGGGCCATTTGAGATTCTAGAACGAATCGAAAATTCGGCTTATTGTCTCGCATTACTACCAAAACTGCTCAAGTGCATGAATTTTTCCATGTATCGATGCTGAGGAAATATGAGCCTGATCCAACTCACGGTTGATTTCAAGGAGATTGAAGGGATGAGCAAGTATCATACGTGGAACGTCCAATGAGAATTGAGGATAAGAAAGAGTAAGTGATTCGGAATAAGACGATCCCTTGGTCAAGGTGATTTGGCAACATCATGGAATAGAGATAGTGCACGTGGGAAAGTGAGGATGTATGAGGCGCCAGTACTGATCTTTTTCGGATGTGTAAGGGTGTAAATTCGAGGAGGAAAATTCTCTTAAGAAGAGAGAAGTTGTGGATGTTCCAAAATTTGATCGTTTGTAAGATAAATAATATTGGATTTTCGAGGTTTAAAGGACAATAATTGGACGTTGATTTATCGAATTGCAAAGGGAATTGGAAATTCTTAGGCATTAGACAAGGGAAGTGAGTCAGGATAATCAAGCCGTCGAATCGAAACATTGAGACCATTCATGCCTAGCCTTATCTTGACTAAACCTTAGAAGTGAATTTACCATGTTTTCCCTAAAGGTAAATTTACGATTTTGCCCTTGTCTTGAAATTACATTTTGCCACTTTACAAAATTACCATTTTTCCGTTGAGTGCTAAATTTCCAAAGTACCCTTAATCATTGATGTCAAATGACCAACCTACTCCTTATTATGAAATGACCAAAATGCCCTAATATTATTCATAAGAGACAAAAGTCATTATGGACATTAATGACTTCGGCCCCACCTTTCTCTCTTCTCTCTTTTCTTTTGCACGACAACCCCCTCCCCTAAGCTTTCTCTCCTTCTTCCTCTCTTGTTCTTTTTTTTTTTTGTGAACCCCCTTCTCCCTTATGCCATTTTTGACCGCCCCTCAAGTTCCTTCACCGCACCGTCGCTGGAATACATCACCGTCGTGTACCGTGTGCATCATCATCATGTTGTTCGTCTAACTGCCGCTTGAACCGCCATCCGCCAAGCCTCAAACCCAAGAGCTCGTTTTCTCGGATTTCTGTGTGCGCCCAACAAGAAATCATCCATTTGAGCTCATCCGAAAGACGAATTGAGCTTCGCTTTCTCCTACGCGACCATAAGATCATGGGAAATATGTATCTGAGGGTTGATCATGAAGAAACCATTGAATTTTCATGGAACTGAGCTGCACAGAGGCTGGTCATGAAGACTCGTGGACCGTCCGGTGTGATTCAAGCTCGTTGCCGCCGTACCGCTCGCCATCGCCACCGTCGTCATGCTCGTGTCATTGGAATTATTATCGGGTGGTTTTCTCCCTAATCCCTTGATTAGCTAGTATGTTTAACTTGATTAGTATGAGTTTAAATTAGTCTAAGTATGCTTAGTGCTAATTAATTAGGGATTAGTTGATGTGTTATCTGATAAGCAATAAGTAGACTTGATAGGTTATCAATTTATGCGATAAGCTATCGTTGTTTAGGTAATAAGCTATCGAGAATTTGATGATAAGCTATTGAGGTTTTAACGATAAGCTATCGAGACTTGCAAGATAACTTCAAGGTGTAGATGATAAGATATCGAGATTTTGACGATAAGCTATCGAGGTTTGGAAGATAAGCTGTTGAGGTTTGATGATAAGCTATCGAGGTTTTGACGGAGCTATCGAGGTTTTGATGATATGCTATTAAGGTTTAACGATAAAATATCGGTTTATTTATGTGTATAATTAATATTATTAATATGTTTGTGTAGTTTTTAATATGAATTTGTGATGTTTGAATTGGGATGCCTATATAGGGAATTGCCGTATAAATTACCTTGTATAGCTTGATTATTTAATTATATGTATGTGATCATATGTAATTTATTTATTGCATTTTGGCATGAGAGTAGCTTAGTGTGAAAAAATTCACGGATAAGCCGGAAAACCCCTGTGTGAGGATGGGCGTGCCTCGATCGATCGTAATTGATCGAAATGAAGTAAATGCCTGATTGAGCCGAAAGACCTCGTGAGAGGATGGGTGTGCCTGAATGGCCGCGATATTTGAAAAGCGCTTGAGTGCGTCATATATGAGGTTGTTGTCAAGGGTCCTGATTGTATTGTGTACTCATTGCATATAGTAATTTATAGCATGTCGACCGGTGTGTCGAGGCAAGATTCGGTTGCCTATAATTGTGTGATGGCATACTTGTAAGTATTATACTGCATTGCATGTATCAGATGCATCTGACTGAGTTAAGTCCTAATGAGACTTACGTAATTAACTCGCTGAAATTTATCTCATCCGTTATTGTTAATCGTTTTTAGGACCTAAGGCAAGTAGAGGATCTGGCCTCTAGCTCGGACGAAAGACCTTGGGACCCCTACCGACTACAGGTGCGAAGTGAAGGACGTGGACGTAGACTTTTTTGGAGTAGTTTTTGGGAGTAGTGTTAACCAAATCCAGACCTAGTATCTTTTGTTGGTCGTAGGAAGTGGCCCTAAGGTAAGGCTTGTAGATATGAACTTCTCAGGGTTAACAATAAATAAATAAAATGAGCCTTTGCTGTTTACTGGTTGTTGATTTCCTTCTAACTATCCATGTTTGTTATTACACTTGTTTGGGAATGTGAATCGTTTCCGCATGCGCTTAATTGAAAGATTAAAGATTAAGAAGAGAAAAAGGGATGAGTAAGCCTTGAGGTAGCGTTCCAAGGTGCTACACTAGACTTTGGTATACTTTCTTGGTATAAAAATGAATTTTGAGCATTGAATTGCTGTTAAGATGTAAGAACCTGCTTCTTGGGCACATTTTTTTTTTCACAATGGCCACATTTACACAAATAGTTTAGGTCTGGTTTCTGGTAGAGATAATCTCTCACTACAAAAAAAAAACAAAGTTTTAGCAACGGAATTAGCGATGAAATTTTGACAAAATTCATTGCTAAATTAAATTGCGACGACATTTGTGACGAAAAAATTTTCATCACTAATTAGGCGTCGCAAAATTTAGCAATGAAAAATTTCGACTTTTGTCACTAAATTGCGACGAAATTTTTTTGTGACAAAATTCGTTGCTAATTTGTGACGAAACATATTCGTGGAAATATTCGTGGCTTATTTGCGATGAAAATTATTCGTGGAAAAATTCATTTCTAATTAGCGACAAAGGTTTAGCAATAGAATTTGCCACGAAAGTTGCGACGAAAATAGGAACGAAAATAATTTCGTTGCCAACTCGGGTCACAAAATTTAGCAACGAAATTCTTGATCGTTCATCGCTAAATTGCAACGAAAATGGATTCGTTGCTAATTTGCGACGAATACTATTTATGGAAAAATTCGTTGCTAATTAGCGACAAAGTTTTAGCAACGGCATTTGCCACAAAATTTTGCGACCACAATAGCAACGAAAAGAATTTCAGCGCTAAATCAGTTCACAAAATTTGGCAACGAAATTTTTTTTGTTTCATCGCTAAATTAGCGACGAACTATATTTGTGGCAAAATTCGTAGCTAATTAGCGACAACAGTTTTTTTTTTTTTTTAAGCAACGAAGGTTTAGTGACGGCATTTACCACGAAGTTGCGACGAAAATAGAAACGAAAAGAATTCGTCGCCAACTCGGGTACAAATTTAACGACGAAAATTCTGCTACAAAAGCTATTCATGGAAAAAAAAAATCATCACCAATTAGCTATTTGAAATGATTTAGCGACGGAATTAGCTTTCATATATTTGAAGGGGCCTCTTGACGATAAAACAAGTGAGAATTCTTGTTATACTTGCCCAACCACAATTTATCTTTTCTTCACAGAAAATGTGCATAAATATATAAATATCAAAACCTGAAAGAAGAACTGCCATTTATGTAGTCCATAGGATGAAAACAACAATCTATGCTGTCAAAAAAAAGAAAAAGAAATGAAACATGCGATCTAACTGAGCTTGACATCTGAAATCAACTTCTACACTAGGCGACGAGGAAAGGAATGACAGCCCAAACTCCGAGTAAAATCTGTCCGCATCTCCAGCCAAACTTAGAATTGCGGCTCTATAACCAAAGAACCTAGCAAAATTTAAGGAGGATCTCATGAGCTCATAACCATCAGTTTAGACAACAAAAAGTTCAAGCACCACCCTCATTCTGCTCTCTTTTCAAAGCATGTTTAAATAGAATCAATACCCTTTTGTAGCACGTGGCGTCTCCTTCTGTCTTCTGTAGCACATGCTCAAGAGCTTCAACTTTAGCTAAGAGTGGCAAAAGTTCATGGTTTTCGGGGCAAAACTCTCCAAGTATTTATACTCCTGATCAAGGGGGATCTGGTAACACATAGAAACCAATATTTACGGCCAAAAGTATAGAAAGAAAATGTGTGAAAAGGTGATTACTAGTCATTCAACTTTGAGAAACAAAAGGTGGACAGGGCAAAAGATGTAGGTTACGCAGCTGTTCTCCTAGAAAGGTTGCCTAGATCAAGTGTGTCCTGACAAGAAAGTGTTCTCTTCTGCAATTCAAATGTACAGGAATCCATGTCAATACATCAAATACCTCTGTGCTAGCACACATGAACTTCAAGTCACCATTGCACTTCATAAACAAGACCATTACAGGTGAGCATATATCTTCCCTTTGCATTTTTTAGTTATGATGAATGGCCATATTCCGGAACAGCTAACTGAATAGATTGATTCACTCGTAGACATTCCAGCTCTCGTATATTCGTATCTTTTCTTGTTCCAAACACCAAAAGGAAACCATCCTCTGAGCACTTTGGTGGAATCAAATTATACTTTGAAATGATATCAGGCACTTTTTTTCCATCCCATGGCAGAACAGTAAGTGATTCATCTTCAAATTAAAGAAGGCCTCTAGCCAAACATCTGGAATGTAACTTCTCAATGCAGAGACGGCTTGATCCACTAAGTTATAGAATTCGAGCTGCAAATATGAGAGATAAAGATCAAAATATGCAAACCTGTATTACGCGAATGGAGTCATAAGATTATACCTCTGTGCCTAAACAATACATGGCATTCTCCAGGCCCTCTTCAACAAATCTTAACTACATGGTCCCCAATGACGTAAACCTGCAAAAGAGAACAGGAAATTCATTGAATACAAAGAACTAAAGAGAAATTCTCATTCCCTTACTGAAACCTCTATAACATAATAACATGAAATATTTAGCTCATCTTAATGTGCACTCCAAATTCAAGTTTCTGTCATCCCAGGTAGAAGAAAGTAGACTTGAACTCATACTTTCTTCTTACCTGGATGACAGAAACTTGAATTTGGAGTGCACATTAAGATGAGTGCTAATATTTCATTTTTATTATGTTATAGAGTTTCAGTAAGGGAATGAGAATTTCTCCTTTAGTTCTTTGTATTCAATGAATTTCCTGTTCTCTTTTGCAGGTTTACGTCATTGGGGACCATGTAGTTAAGATATTTGTTGAAGAGGCCCTGGAGAATGCATGTATTGTTTTAGGCACAGAGTATAATCTTATGACTCCATTCGCGTAATACAGGTTTTGCATATTTTGATCTTTATCTCTCATATTTGCAGCTCGAATTCTATAACTTAGTGGATCAGCCGTCTCTGCATTGAGAAGTTACATCCAGATGTTTTTGGCTAGAGGCCTTCTTTAATTTGAAGATGAATCACTTACTGTTCTGCCTGGGATGGAAAAAAAGTGCCTGATATCATTTCAAAGTATAATTTGATTCCACCAAAGTGCTCAGAGGATGGTTTCCTTTTGGTGTTTGGAACAAGAAAAGATACGAATATACGAGAGCTGAATGTCTACGAGTGAATCAATCTATTCAGTTAGCTGTTCCGGAATATGGCCATTCCTCTAACTAAAAAATGCAAAGGGAAGATATATGCTCACCTGTAAGTGGTCTTGTTTATGAAGTGCAATGGTGACTTGAAGTTCATGTGTGCTAGCACAGAGGTATTTGATGTATTGACATGGTTCCTGTACATTTGAATTGCAGAAGAGATACACTTTCTTGTCAGGACACACTTGATCTAGGCAACCTTTCTAGGAGAACAGCTGCGTAACCTACATCTTTTGCCCTGTCCACCTTTTGTTTCTCAAATTTGAATGACTAGTATCACCTTTCACACATTTTCTTTCTATACTTTTGGCCGTAATATTGGTTTCTATGTGTTACCAGATCCCCCTTGATCAGGAGTATAAATACTTGGAGAGTTTTGCCCCGAAAACCATGAACTTTTGCCACTCCTAGCTAAAGTTGAAGCTCTTGAGCATGTGCTACGAAGACAGAAGGAGACGCCACGTGCTACAAAAGGGTATTGATTCTATTTAAACATGCTTTGAAAAGAGAGCAGAATGAGGGTGGTGCTTGAACTTTTTGTTGTCTAAACTGATGGTTATGAGCTCATGAGATCCTCCTTAAATTTTGCTAGGTTTCTTTGGTTATAGAGCCGCAATTCTAAGGTTTGGCTGGAGATGCGGACAGATTTTACTCGGAGTTTGGGCTGTCATTCCTTTCTCGTCGCCTAGTGTAGAAGTTGATTTCAGATGTCAAGCTCAGTTAGATCGCATGTTTCATTTCTTTTTCTTTTTTTTGACAGCATAGATTGTTTGTTTTCCATCCTATGGACTACATAAATGGCAGTTCTTCTTTCAGGTTTTGATATTTATATATTTATGGCACATTTTCTGTGAAGAAAAGATAAATTGTGGTTGGGCAAGTATAACAAGAATTCTCACTTGTTTTATCGTCAAGAGGCCCCTTCAAATATATGAAAGCTAATTCCGTCGCTAAATCATTTCAAATAGCTAATTGGTGATGATTTTTTTTTCCATGAATAGCTTTTGTAGCAGAATTTTCGTCGTTAAATTTGTACCCGAGTTGCGACGAATTCTTTTCGTTTCTATTTTTCGTCGCAACTTCGTGGTAAATGCCGTCACTAAACCTTCGTTGCTTAAAAAAAAAAAAAACTGTTGTCGCTAATTAGGCTACGAATTTTTGCCACAAATATAGTTCGTCGCTAATTTAGCGATGAAACAAAAAAATTTCGTTGCCAAATTTTGTGAACTGATTTAGCGCTGAAATTCTTTTCGTTGCTATTGTGGTCGCAAAATTTTGTGGCAAATGCCGTTGCTAAACTTTGTCGCTAATTAGCAACGAATTTTTCCATAAATAGTATTCGTCGCAAATTAGCAACGATCCATTTTCGTTGGCAATTTAGCGATGAACGATCAAGAATTTCGTTGCTAAATTTTGTGACCCGAGTTGGCAACGAAATTATTTTCGTTCCTATTTTCGTCGCAACTTTCGTGGCAATTCTATTGCTAAACCTTTGTCGCTAATTAGAAATGAATTTTTCACGAATATTTTCATCGCAAATAAGCCACGAATATTTCCACGAATATGTTTCGTCACAATTAGCACGAATTTTGTCACAAAAAATTTCGTCGCAATTTAGTGACAAAAGTCGAAATTTTTCATTGCTAAATTTTGCGACGCCTAATTAGTGATGAAAATTTTTTCGTCACAAATGTCGTCGCAATTTAATTTAGGCAATGAATTTTGGTCAAATTTTCATCGCTAATTCCGTTGCTAAAACTTTGTTTTTTTGTAGTGAGAGATTATCTCTACCAGAACCAGACCTAAACTATTTGTGTAAATGTGGCCATTGTGAAAAAAAAAATGTGCCCAGAGGCAGGTTCTTACATCTTAACATGCAATTCAATGCTCAAAATTCATTTTATACCAAGAAAGTATACCAAAGTCTAGTGTAGCACTTGGAACGCTACCTCAAGGCTTACTCATCCTTTTTCTCTTCTTAATCTTTAATCTTTCAATAAGCGCATGCGGAAACGATTCACATTCCCAAACAAGTGTAATAAACAAACATGGATAGTTAGAAGTAAATCAACAACCAGTAAACAGCAAAGGCTCATTTTATTTATTTATTGTTAACCCTGAGAAGTTCATATCTACAAGCCTTACCTTAGGGCCACTTCCTACGACAACAAAAAGATACTAGGTCTGGATTTGGGTTAACACTACTCCCAACAACTACTCCAAAAAAAGTCTACGTCCACGTCCTTCACTTCGCACCTGTAGTCGGTAGGGGTCCCCAGGTCTTTCGTCCGAGCTAGAGGCCAGATCCTCTACTTGCCTAGGTCCTAAAAACGATTAACAATAACGGATGAGATAAATTTCAGCGAGTTAATTACGTAAGTCTCATTAGGACCTTTAACTCAGTCAGATGCATCTGATACATGCAATGCAGTATAATACTTACAAGTATGCCATCACACAATTATAGGCAACCGAATCTGGCCTCGACACACGGTCGACATGCTATAAATTACTATATGCAATGAGTACACAATACAATCAGGACCCTTGCAACAACCTCATATATGACGCACTCCCCCGCAAGCGCTTTTCAAATATCGCGGCCATTCAGGCACACCCATCCTCTCACGAGGTCTTTCGGCTCAATCAGGCATTACTCATTTCGATCAATTACGATCGATCGAGGGCACGCCATCCTCACACAGGGGTGTTCGCGGCTTATCCGTGAATTTTTTCACTAAGCTACTCTCATGCCAAATGCAATAAATAAATTACATATGATCACATACATATAATTAAATAATCAAGCTATACAAGGTAATTTATACGGCACTTCCCAATATAGGCATCCCAATTCAAACATCACAATTCATATTAAAAACTACACAAACATATTAATAATATTAATTATACCATAAATAACCGATAGTTTATCGTTAAAACCTTAATAGCATATCCCCCCATCAAAGCCTCGATAGCTACGCTCAAAACCTCGATAGCTTATCATCCAACCTCACAGCTTATCTTCCAACCTCGATAGCTTATCGTCAAAATCTCGATATCTTATCATCTACACCTTGAAGTTATCTTGCAAGTCTCGATAGCTTATCGTTAAACCTCATAGCTTATCATCAAATTCTCGATAGCTTATTACCTAAACAACGATAGCTTATCGCATAAATTGATACCTATCAAGTCTACTTATTGCTATCAAGATAACACATCAACTAATCCTAATTAATTAGCACTAAGCATACTTAGACTAATTTAAACTCATACTAATCAAGTTTAACATACTAGCTAATCAAGGGATTAGGGAGAAAACACCCCGATAATAATTCCAATGACACGAGCATGAACACGGTGCGATGGCGAGCGGTAACGGCGCAACGAGCTTGAATCATCACACCGGACGGTCCACGAGTCTTCATGACGCACGCAGCTCTGTGCGCTCAGTTCCATGAAAATTCAATGGTTTCTTCATGATCAACCTCAGATACATATTTCCCATGATCTTATGGTCGCGTAGGAGAAAGCGAAGCTCAATTCGTCTTTCGGATGAGCTCATGGATGATTTCTTGTTGGGCGGCACACAGAAATCCGAGAAAACGAGCTCTTGGGTTTGAGGCTTTGCGGATGGCGGTTTCAAGCGGCAGTTAGACGAACACATGATGATGATGCACCGGTACACGACGGTGATGTATTCCAGCGACGTGCGGTGAAGTAACTTGAGGGGCGGTCAAAATGGCATAAGGGAGAAGGGGGTTCACAAAAAAAAAAAAGAACAGAGAGGAAGAAGGAGAGAAAGCTTAGGGGAGGGGTTGTCGTGCAAAAGAAAAGAGAGAAGAGAGAAAAGGTGGGGCCGAAGTCATTAATGTCCATAATGACTTTTGTCTCTTATGAATAATATTTAGGGCATTTTGGTCATTTCATAATAAGGAGTAGGTTGGTCATTTGACATCATGATTAAGGGTACTTTGGAAATTTAGCACTCAACGGAAAAATGGTAATTTTGTAGAGTGCAGAAAATGGTAATTTCAAGACAAGGGCAAAATCGTAAATTACCTTTAGGGAAAACATGGTAAATTCACTTCTAAGGTTTAGTCAAGATAAGGCTAGGCATGATGGTCTCAATGTTTCGATTCGACGGCTTATTATCCTGACTCACTTCCCTTGTCTAATGCCTAAGAATTCCAATTCCCTTTGCAATTCGATAAATCAACGTCCAATTATTGTCTTTAACCTCGAAAATCCAATATTTTTATCTTACAAACGATCAAATTTTGGAACATCACAACTCTCCTCTTCTTAAGAGAGTTCATCCTCGA
>JAGVVM010011977.1:0-12838 GCA_019149425.1 Psidium friedrichsthalianum
TCTTGGGTATGTCCCTTACCTTAGACATTATCCGAAAACGATGGATCGTTGTCCGGGTCATCTAGAGGAAGAATCATATATCAGAACGAAAAAAATTGGAAAATATATCCGATACGGTACTTCCTGCGAGTAGTCCCGCTTGCGAAACGATTCAGAGCATCCACCCAGGAATGAATCCATGGGATGTTGGTCGGCAGCCGAAACATTCGCTCCGTTCGAACCTGCAGGATCGTACCTGTCAAATAAGAAAAAGCAAAGACGTGTCATAACTTCGAAAAAAAAAAAAACCATCGCTTCGAAAGAAAGAAAATTGGCCGGGAGAAAGAAAATCCTCAGATGGTGGTATCGATCGTGTATGAAGACTGGATTACCCGATTTGCGATGTCGGGTTGCCGCCTAAGGGCTGAAAGATCAATCCCTGCGACTGCGGGGAAGGCGGCCGTACGAGATGTTATTGTGATCCTCGCTTCCCATCCGAGACGGAGAGGGATCCTTGCATTGCTCTCCTCCAACTGATGAGCAATATGGTCAGTCCAAGAGCAAATTAAATGACCAATATCATCAATTCAGACTTCGCCTCTAGCGTGAACTATAATGTCTCATGAACGTCAATGATCTGATTCCATAAGATGTAATGTTCGATATTTTAAGCTACAATCTAAGCAGTCTTGAGAACTAATGCCGGATATTCGATCGAGTTTGATGCCGCGACATACGTGTAGATGAACTTTTGGGAGTGATTTTACCTTCTTCCTTAAATCTCTGTTAGCTTCAGCCAGCATTTGTTCCTGGATACAATTACAAGAATCAACAACTTAAATTACAAATAATTTCATAAATATTTTTTTTAAAAGGTGGTGACAATCACACGAGATACAACACATACCTTGTGCTGAAGATGAGCAAGCTGATCAATCATGAATTGGGTCTGCATTGGACATAACACAAGAACATTCAGCTAGAATTCATCAAATCATGCGTTTGACATCGGTTTTTTGTGTTGTGTTCATCACCTTTGTAGACCGGATTTGCTTCAGAGAATTCTCTAACGTGGTGCTCAAGTTGTTCCAGCCCTTTGTGTTTAGGGGACCCAAATCTTCCCCAAGGAGGTTTTCTAACGAATTTGGAATTGAGAGTTAGCCCAGAGAATATTATCACAACGATGATCATAATCGAGTCTTATCTCATTAATCCAAGTCCCGCTTATGGATCCTATTATGTCGTCACATTCATTTAGCACATCAAAATTCATCGAGGAAGTCGCGCCAACCGAAACACCAGAACCCTTTTTCGTTCTTAGTTTGGGGAGAGAAATGTACAAGGATACAGACTTTCTAGCTAATTAATCACAAACCTGCGATTGTGAGTTGATTAATATATAAACAGGAACACTACCTCTGAGATCGCTGGAGGACCTCAACTCTTGCTTTTAGCTTCAAATACTCCTGGTAGCTGTTCTGTTCAAGCCAAAGATGATGGAACTATAAGAAGAGGTGTAAAATAATTTCTCGGAGAAGCGGGAATGATTAAGTTCAATGTCGGTGATTAGTTTAGTGATTAGAGACGGAAACATGATTAATTAGTTTTAAGAAAAAAAAGGTTATACCTGCATATCATTGATGGAGCAGTTGGTTTCAAGTGAACCATAGCGGCATTTCTGGTACTTCTCAATTGTTTTTCGCCATGCTAAGAATGTCAAGAGACGAGTTGGGAAGAGAGACCAAAAAAGAGTCACAAACAGAGAAGAAAAGATAACATACACACAATTTTCAAATTAGCTCAAGCAATTTAGCAATTTCATTTTGCGCGCACACACACACATACAAATATACATACATATAATATATATACATATATGTGTGTATATATATATATATGTGTGTGTGTGTGTGAGTATTGCTATAGATGCATGTAGATGTATAGCCATGTTCATTATGTTGAGCAAATTCATTCATATTTACTTTGTAAAACTGCCAATGACTCAATCAATCATGAACTTATTGTACGGATGTCAATTCAATCTTAATTTTTTAAATTTGCAAATTTGGTGCTTAACCTTAGCACAAAATTCTTACAGTCATTCCAGTCAATTTTCACCCGAAATTGATGATGGCCATACACAATATTCATGACTGATTGGATATTTTTTCCCTTTAGAGAAGAGATCGGCAATGGTGAATCTTCACTATGCATAAAACTAATTAGACAGGAACGGGCAACTGATTAACATTGCCTTTCAGAGTATTTATTATCCCAAAAAAAGCTTTGCAAAGTAGTTGATTTTCTGAAACCGCCCCCCCTCCCCAAACAAAAAAAAAAAACAAAAATAGTTGTTGATATAATGAGAAACTATTAATATTATTGAGAACCAAAGAAGGAATAGGTTGCATGATACAATTGAAATAGTCGTACAACTTACTAATACATTTCCACGTTATTGTGCACTCATAACTTCATAAACCGTTGGACAATTATGCATGATGGCGTATAAAGCTGTCCTGTATGCCTTTCGCAAACAAGGTCAACCGATTCAAGTATTGGTGTCATGAATGATAGCGCGGCTCGAAGAGTAGGTGAGGCAAAATGTTTTTATAAGTGCACTCGAGTTTTTTTTTTTTTTGACTCGTGACGATATATTATAGATTTTTCCGTTCTATATGGTCATCAGATACAAAATACATGCTATCTAAGTTCTAAGCAATGTTGATAATATGTTCTTCGCCAGTTAGTATTCATGGGATGTCCTCGTTTGACAACGTTTGTGTTAACTTATTGTGGACTTATTAGATCATGAGAGGTCTCATATATCTCCTCTTTGATGAGCATTGTTCCAGTCTGGGTTTTATTACTTTTATTTAAATTGTACAAATATTTTCTTCATCAAAGATCCTGGGGACATGAGAAACGGACTATTCGAAGATAGCCCCTCATAAGAACCGGAAGGAAAATACTAGCTCAACATAACCTTAAGTAGAAGTGTTGTAAGTAGAGAGGTTGTTTAGGTAGAGGGTTCGTCGGCTGTAAAAAATTGAATTAAAAAGACATGATAATGTGCACTTTAAAAAATATAAAACAAAATGATCATTTCAAACCGAAGGCAAATTTGAAAGGATGTACATTCAATGATACACAAATTGACAGAGAAAATTAGATTGCTTTTGTTTGTTTGAAGGTTTTCAGATACTTGAAAGCTAGCAGCTTTGGAAATAAGAAACAGCAGCCTTCTCTCTCTCTCTCTCTCTCTCTCGGAAAATTCCCTTAATTGCAGCACCAAATTGCAGGAGGACTCTCACTGCAAGACATCACATCTCTGGGGAACATATCACAACAGTAATTTCAGTTCTTGCTTCTTTTTTTTTTTTTTTTGTTAACAACCATCAGTAACACACTCATTCATGTTAATTGCTTCAGCTTTTTTCCTTCAATTTCCATGTGACAGCTTCTTGACTGATGGACATAGTTGGGAATCAGCTCTTTAAGATGGAACGCGCAAGAAACTTTAGGACAAATCAGAGGGCAAAAAGGGGAGAAAAGACAGGAAATAAAGAAAAACCATGTTACAAGGTTGTTTGATTCTGTCTGCTTACAACTGAAAAAAATGTTCTTTGCAACGAACAGCGTTAGCCCTAAAACAAGAAACGTAACTCCATGAAGATCGAAGGCAATCTAAAGGGAAAGAAGAAGAACAGCTCAAAAGGTTATTATTTTGGAGACTTTTTGTAGGGCACAATTAACATATGTTGCTGAAATGAGAAAAGACAACTCCAAAACTCGCAAAGTTGCAGCAAGAAGACCATTATGTAGTTCATCAAGAAATACCCAGATCCTGAAGGAACTAGGGTTCTGGAAAACAAAACAAGACGAAACAACAAAAGAGAGAAAACAACCCCGAAAGACCCCAGAGAATAACATGAGGCGTAAGCAGGCAGAAACAGAAAAATTAGCAGGATATGACTTGATTGATCAACAGGAAATTAAAGAGAAAAGAAGAAGAGAAAACCCACCAAGAACGAAACTAGGAAAGAAATGGCAAGAGCGAGCGAGCGAGCGAGCGAGAGAGAGAGAGAATTCACTTACAGTATGAGGGAAAAGAAGAGGTAAAGAAGTAGATACCTAGAACTGCTGCAGAATTCATAGAGCTTGCCACGGTTGGAGAAGATGATGAGGGCGACCTCAGCATCGCAGAGAACAGAGAGCTCATAAGCTTTCTTGAGAAGCCCATTTCTTCTCTTCGCAAACGTGACCTGCCTGTTGATTTTGTTCTCTATCCTCTTCAGCTCAACTTTCCCTCTCCCCATCTCTCTCTCTCTCTCTCTCTCTCTCTCTCTCTCTCTGATCTTTTCCAGTCCTGGTTAAGAGCCGAGCAAACTTTCTTAAGGAGCTCAATGGTTAGGGTACAAAAAGGAGATAGAAGAGGGAGCAGTCATTATACTCCAGCGAAGGAAGGGGAAACCCTGGTAGGTTTTGCTGGATATTAACATGTGCCCTAGTCAGCTATTTGTGTGCATTGCATTGTTTTAGATGGATGATGTGATGGGTCTCCAAGAAAAACTCTCAAAATTAGTAAAATGGTTTTCTCTTTTCATTAGTCTTGATGACGTTCTTTTCTTTTTCAGATTAGTCATGATGAAAAAGATGTGGTTTCCTAAGCTATTTCCGGAGCACAAACGATGAAGTCTTTTAAATGTCGAATGCAAATATGGCTCATCCTAGGTTAATTTGTATAAAAACAAATACGCAGGCTACTCATGTAGCAACAATAATTATAGAGAGATTTTCTTGAATTGTTTTCTCGTTACTTGTAACGTGATAATTGGGTGTTAGACTTAATTATTTGAATGCCCATTCCAAGTTAGTCATTCTACTCGCTAAACTTGCTTTTAATGTTTCATTCCTTTCAGAACAATCACAAAGGCTTTTTTTATTAGGGTAAATACCACCAAAACCCTAAACTATGCCCATTGTGACAAATTTACTCTGAACTTTTTTTTGTGACGTCAAAAACCCCAAATTATACCTATTGTGACACATTTACCCAAACTTTTTATTGTGACACTAAAAATCCTGAACTTATATCATTGTGACACAATGACCTTCTAGTAAAAAGTGGCAATTAAAAATATAACGTCAATCCAAGGTGCGCTGATATGGCGCCACGCAATGCCACGTAAAAAAAATTAAAAATAATTTTTTTTGAAGTTATTATTCATCGTCTTCAACCTCAAAGGTCCTTGAGCACTCCTCCGTCTGCTACCCACTTCCATTTAAACCTCTAGTGGCTAGCTTACTTGACCACACTCAAAGCTTCGAGGTCCAATGAAAGAAATGAAGTATCGATGTCAATTTTGTTGATAGGTTTGGGTTTTTTTTTTTTGGGGGGGGGGGGGGGGGGGGGGGAGGGGTCTTTTGTAGAAGCTAGCTTTGAAAAACACAAGAAGAGCGAGGACGAACTTGAAGCAGATTGAGAGTAATTAAAGTGGTGCTACGAGACGCTCAAGGAGGAGAACCAAAGGTTCCGGGAGCTCCTACAATTCGGCTCCAACAAGGGCCAGCCCGGCCTCCTACAATTCGGCTCCGATACTTCCGAGGTCTGCATCCTTTGCTTTCTAGGGTTTTATTCTTTCCTTCGGAGCAATTTGGAAGCTCATTTCTTGCGTTTCCATGTAATTGGTGATCATTCGATGTTCTCATTTCTTTGAGAAGGTGAGTAGCTCTCTTATTAGCTCCAAACGAAAGTGGGCAGCAAACGAACGAGTGTCTGACGACTCCAGCGGTTGAAGATGATGAATAGTGACTTCAGATTTTCTTTTTCTTTTTTTTAATGTTTTTCTGATATGGCACTTGCGAAGCGTCATATCGACACCACCTTGGATTCACGTCAGAACTTTTAACTCCGACTTTTAACCATAGGGTAAATGTGTCACAATAATATAAGTTTAAGATTTTTATTGTCACAATAAAAAGTTTAGGGTAAATGTGTCACAATCGGTATAGTTTGAGATTTTTTATGTCACAAAAAAAAGTTAAGGGTAAATGTGTCACAAAGGGCATAGTTTAGGGTTTGGTGGTATTTTCCCTTTTTATTATTATGGATCTACTGTAAGAGTTTTTTTTCGTGTGGGCTACATTAATGAATATTGTAATTACCGCTTTATGGTATTGTTCTAATAAAGAAAAGATATAAATATTCTTAATTAATATAATATAAGGCTAGTTAATGTGGTTGGAGTTAAGCCCAGTCCTTGAAGAGAGGGTCTGACTAGAAACTCTATAAGTAGAGCTCAAATCTCCCTATAACTCTAATGCACAAATAGCCTCACATAGGAGCCATTATAGAACGCGATTTGTGAGGGGCAGTTCCATTAAAGCCAATGATTCAGAGGGTTTATAGAGGAGAAGCGATTTAGCATTGGATCATCGCTATTCCGCATAAAGAACGATAGATTCTAAATTAGACGTGTAAATTCCTTTACTTCATTATAGTGTATCATGATTCTAATTATGGTGATCTTGGGTTGGGTGCCATTTTAAGGTTTTAATTGCAATTTGCATCTACTACCGAAAATTCAATGCGTAATCATAGCAATCAATATGTATCCTAAATAATCCTTTTTTTTTTAATTATTCCAACCATTTCGCCAATCAATGACCAAGGCAAATCAACCACGCTACTAGGATTGTTCATAACTGCTTCCTTATAGAGGAATATTGAAGAACAATAGATGCTTTGATAAAAGTTCAGTGTCGACAGACAAAAAGAATTCTTTATTTCCATTTCCTAAAACTGAACAACGAAGAATTAATTCAGAACATCAAAAAAATTTCTTTAACGGAGCTGTAACTTAGCCTAGGACTAAAAGAATTCAAAAAAATATCTGTGGAATCCAGAAATAAGTAAAAAAAATCCCTGTAAGAAGATAGGAATCTAGGAACTTCTGCCCAAACACAAGAAGGGAAATAGTTCTTGTGGACAAATGGTGGCTACAGCTTGAAGAGGACCACTCAATCATAGCATTGCTCGAGACAAAAAAAATTTGGAGATTGCATCTCTATTTATTTAGAGCACAATGTTAGGGTGTGCATGGTCCAGGCCGGTCCGGTCTTGGCATGAAACCGAGGACCGGACCGTTAGCCCTAGTCCCCAAATTTTCGGGACCAAGGAGCAGAGTGTGCATGGTCTGGGCCGGTCCGGTCCCGGCATGGAACCGAAGACCGGACCGGTAGCCCCAGTCCCCAAATTTTCGAAACCAGGACTGGACTGGACTGGACCAGACTAGGACCGGCAGTCCAGTCCGATCTCGGTCCGGTCCTAGTGGGACCGCTAATACTAGCTTCTAATAAAACATGGATAACAAAAACCTCAATTAATCATTAATTTTCGCCAACTTGGGCAATACTTTTGCACATAAGTGTTCATGTCAACAGAACTAAGGTCCACAGCGCCACATTAGAAGGAAAAGATAAGAAAGAGACAAAGAAAAAAGGGTGAAGGGGTTGAAGGAAAAAAGTATGATCATAACTGAATGATAAGTGGAGGAAGCAAAGAGAGCCTAGACTGGTTGTTCACTTTTTTTAGCAATATCCTCAAGAATAGGGTTGTGCTAACATTTCTAATTCTTTTTTTAATTACACGTATACACAATTATATATATTCTAATGATCTTCTTTAGGAGGTCCGGTTTAGGCAGTCCGGTCCTCGATCCCTTGGGATGGGACCGGGGACCGGACCGCCCGATCACTGGTCCTATTTATAGGGACCAGGGACCGGACCGCCCCCCTCAAGGACCAGACCAACCCGGCCGGTCCAATTCAATTTGCACACCCCTACACAATGTGACACGAGTGTCGGGAAAAAGCGTGTTTTTTTATGATTTCTTATCATGATATTCTGGGATTAACTAAATATCAATTTTCTCTCGTAATAATCCACAAATATCAATTTCCAATCTAGTTACTATGACAAAGAATAATGTACTAAAATCAATTATTAAATTTACAAATTAAACCACGCGACGGAAGTTTTTATTTGAAATTGAATATGATCCACTTACTTATTATATTAATTAAGGGTCAAGTATACTATACCTAGCATTACCTTTTCCCTCTAGGATTTTAGTCCCATTTGGTAATTGCGAGTCTTTCTTTCTATGTATTTGTTGTTAAGAACTTATCTGCACCATATAGCATTAGACAATGTGCCCGTGCGCTTTCGTTTTAATGACACTTATTTATTTCATGAAATCTTTTATTCATGAGAAAAACGAGATGGATTTTCCCTTTTGAGAGGTCCACCTCCAGTGTTAAAAAAAAAATAAAAACAACCGACATTCACCATTGGATAGCCGACGTGTGTGTTTGAAAATAGCTTTGTAATCGAATTTTCTCGGTTGCCTATCATTCAATGTTGAGTGTGTAAGTGATTTTTTACACCGATACCGAACTTTATAAAAATTCACAAACTTTAATATAATTTAAAGCAATAAACGCGGATATGACAGCATCCTATAATGTCTCAAGGAACGTACTCGGCGATTATGTTGTCATTTTCGCTCTGTAACCCCTTTTGACAAACCAGGTTTTCCACCGTATCCTCTTCACATGTCCATCGGATGGCTCGATGTTGACCACCTCTCTCTTGTTATATCGAGCAAATATCTGGCAAAAGAACAAAAAAATAGCAACCAATCAAAAGCTGACCAGAATCTTTCGTTTGCATCTTTAGGTTAAGGTTTAATAGTACGAAAAATCTCAAGTTGACGCACATATGATAAATTTATTCCAAACTATTTTTTTGATTACAAAAAGCTCCAAACTGGTACATCTGTGACAAACTTACCCAAACAGGAACACATGTGATAAATTTACCCTCCATTAGTTTTTGTTAAATTTTATTGTCAAATTATTGAGTTAGATGACACTGGGCAGTTGATGAGTTTACCAATTTGGATTTTTTTACTATCCGTGTGTCATAGGTGCACTGACTTAGAGTTTTTCATGGTATTAACTCAATTTTACAGAAACTAGCGGAGGGTGAATTTGTGTACCAAGGTCAACAATTAGTTTGAGGTAAATTTGTAACAATCGTATCAATTTGAAATTCTTAGTGGTCAGAAAATTAGTTTATGGTAAAAACTTATCAATACATACCAGTTTTTTATTTTTCATGGCATTAATCCTTAAGGTAATCACACTAAAAGTTTTAAAATTTGTGTTGATTTCTCACTTAATTCTGAAATATTCTTTAATTCAGTTAAGTTCTAAAACTTGTGTTGTTCTTCACGTTAGTCATTTCATTAACTTCATCAATTTTTCCTTTGGACGGAAAATCCACATGGAATTTTTGTCTGTTAAAAAGCACTAATATGGTACCAAATAAGATTAAAAAAACAAAGATTAAAAGAACACACAAAATTTTTTTTAAAAAAAAATCGAAAACAGAGAGAGAGATGGGAGGGTGAGGACAGGACAATGCGGCCCCTTAGTCATCAACGAAGGATTGGCGACCCTCGATCGGAGGCCAGGGTGGCCCTCGCAAGCTCTGGGTGACCCTCCCTCGAAATTGGCAAGGGCAATTGTGGCCACCACCAAGCGAGGCCACCTCGCCCGGCCACCGGAGAGTGCCTGCCACCCCCTTCTTGCACTCAGCTACTTGTGCGATCCCTTGGCCCCTTTTTAAAAAAATTTTCACATTATTTTCATCAAAATTTGTAGTTTAATGCAAAACACCATTTAGTGTTAAACGACATTTTTCCATAAACGAAATTGTCTCGGACTTTTTCAACCTCCCTTAGTAAATGACGGCCCCGTGGACAGGATACAAACAAGCTCGCTTTTTTTTTTTTTTTGGTCAATTGGAATTTGGAAGCTATCGAAAGGACTAATTCGAAGGATTGACAACAAGATAGGACTTAAATGTCCCAAAATAAAGCTTTAAAACTAATGTGAACGATCGACGCCGCAAGTTTTAGAACTTTCACTCTCATCATTCCTTTGTCTTCGCAACACAAAAGTATCCAAACTTTTTCGCCACATTGATTTTAATGAGTACACACCGATTGCACAGTCAACATGCATCTTATGAGACTTCATGCTTAGCGTACTCAGAAGATTGTTTTGAGTGGGAACGCCATCATTCCATCATCGGATTTGTCGCCTTAAAATCAGATCCGAAATTACCATCAAGGTGATTGGGTGAGTTGGTTAAGCCTTACGCTTCGATTGTTTCACGAAAAATGTGATACTTTCGAAAAATATTTTCCAAAAAGTTATTTTTTAAGAAAATAATAGTATTTTTCGGTGTTTTGTTAATACTTAAAAATAAATAAAAATAATTTTCGTCGTTTGACAAGGAATTGATTTTCAGCGACCGGCGGGCAGCAGTGGCTGGCGGTGGGCGAGCGGCGACGGAGGAAGAAACATCAACGACTAAGGAAGAACGAGAAAAGAAAAAGAAAGAAGTGTAAAAAAAAAAAATAGCGAAGAAAAGATGAGGAAAATGTTTTCCTCTTTTCAAAATGAGGAAAATATTTTCCACACTTTTCAAAGAGATTTTTTCATAAGAAGAAAATGTATTTCAGGATTGGCCTATTTTTCGCCCTTGAAACGCCGAAAAATCCGAAAAATATTTTTCAGGAAGTTGTTTTTCGTGAAACAAACGGAGCCTTAAAGATGTTTGAAGTTCCCTTGATCACAAAGTTCAAATTTCCTAGTCACTTCTAGATCTTAGAAAGTCCTTATTGGTCCATGGCGCATGTTTAGCTTGCTTACAATAGTAATGTTTAAGGGGATCGTTGATGATGGCCGTCATTCTCCAAACTTTTACCTATTAAAGAATAAAATTAATATCATGAAAAATCTTAAACTGATACATCTGTAACGAATTTATCCCAACTTAATTTTTTTTACTATCAAAAATTTCAAACCAATATACCTGTGACAAATTTACCTTTCATTTAATTTTGCTAAATTAGGGTGATACCGCGAAAAAATTCAAACCAGTATACTTGTGACAAACGGATGGTAAAAATTCCAAAAACACTCGTTAGCTGTCACGTCCCATCAACCTCAGCAACTTGAAGGTAGATTTTAATAAAAAATAACATAAGATAAATTTATTATAGGTATACTGTTTGGAATTTTCCGTAGTATTGGTCCCAAAAAAATATATCTTTAACTAAAAACTTTAGTTTATTCGTTCTTATTATGATTATTCATATTGATTTGATTGAAGACAGAGTGCTCGGTAATGCCCGCTGGACTTCGACGGCAACCTTAAAATGTGATCTGGGTCGGGGGATCACATGTCGACAAAAGGAGCAGAGTTATCTAGACTGCTGTACTTTTTATTTCTTTCTTTCCGATTCTTAGAAATTAAAATGCCATAGCGTCTTTTTTTCTAGCGTCTTACCCTTTTTGTTGATTTGTGCAACATAAGAAGCTTAATTAATCTAACCAGAGTCGTGATGCTGCTGCGCTCAAGGCTCACCTTGCTAAGGTGATTCAGGATAAAGTCTTGACTTACCATGGAGTGGAAGATAATCCCCGGAATAGACGCATTCTGGTCTCATGGGGCTGTGCTCTCTCGGTGCTCTCTTAGTTGGTTTCGGTTTGTTGTTGCTGCGGTTTGTATCCTTTTGTTTTCGGGGTTTGTTCCCTCGGGTTGTACTCTGCGCATCTCCCCTCAACTCTGCACCCGCATCTACATTAGTGTAGGTCCTGGTGGAGGGTTGTCTTTTGGAATTCTGCGCTTGGTTTAGGTTGTACGCGATTGTGAATAGTCAATCTTATACTTACCTTTACAAAAAAAAAAAGAAGCTTAATTAATCTTTCTTGTCTCTCTAAGCTAGACTTACCTAAATATAACAAGGTATTCAATTTTGCCAGGAAATAATATTTACACTAGCTAAAGGATTTTATCTGGACTAATTTCCGCAAGCACACTCAAATAATTAATTTATGTGTGTATTTTTTTCACGCTCCTCTCAGGACACCATGCATAAAAAAAAAAACCAAATAATGCAGGTGAATACAATACAAATTTTTTTGACATATGTAGTCCCTCGCAACATGTATGCAGTAGGTTTGTGTCTGTCTATGGGATTTTGCAACGGGATGTTGTCAAGGAGTACCCGCGGACATTTGTTAAGAAATCAATTAAAGAAACCTATCGTTTTTTATGCACCGATTGCTCTTGTATTATGATGCACAATTAGTAATTGAATTATTTCAAATAAAATATACTTAACACACAACCCTTTACAATATAAGTCTGAATGAGTATCTCTCTCTCTTATTTGCATTGACAAGCATTAATTCCCATATGACTTAATTGGTGAAGTAAAATGTTATGCCTTCTTAGGGCAGCATTCCCTTAAGTAGGCATTAATGGGGGTGGCATTAATCTAATTTTTCCGGTTGTCCGACATATTGTCAAAAGAGAGGCCAAGTCCGAACTCTTCAATATATCTAGTTAGACTTACATTCAACTGAAAGCTTAAGTTAATGAGTTATGAGCCAATTAAGATATATTAACTGCTTCATACCACTTCAATTCTCTAATATGAGATTTTTTTTTAACACAACTCACATGTACATCCTAGCATTTTTCCCTCACATGTGAGCTTTAATATTAGGTCTGCTCTCCCTTAATTCAAGTATCCTTCTGCACTAACATATCTCATCTTAAATCTCCATCAACGCCCTTTGGGCTCATGTTGCTACGTTACAATGCCCACCGACCCAAAAATAGCGTTGGTCACCCTATTCATATTGGAAGTGAGCTACCAATCAACCGTCAACTTTGATACCATTTGTTGAAAACACATGGCAGAAATTCAAT
>JAGVVM010011978.1:0-16166 GCA_019149425.1 Psidium friedrichsthalianum
TTTATCCCCAAGGTTGGGGAATGTTGTAAGTATTGTAAATAAATAATACAACCTTTTGCACATTTCTTTTTGCAGAAGAAAACAGAAATACTAGACGAGCAATACCGAAGTCAGTATTTTACCACAATCTTGGCTTAATGGTGAAGTGTCCAACGAAAATTGGAGACAAACTCGATCTAGTGAACCTGATAAAGGGGATCATGCAAAACATTCAAGATGAAGGGTAAATCAGTATCGTTCCAATTTATCCCTTCTGATACCAGCTACATGTCTATTTTTCTTTTGACAGGGGATGTTAATACTAACATTTAACAGGTCGGAGAAACGGCCCAAGGGGCAAAATTATAATTGTCCGATAGGATCCATTCTGATGAAAATGGGGTAATTTTGACCCAAAGCCTGAAGTGAAAAAGGAAAGAAATGCCTTCTTGGATTGTTTGGTTTCAAGAATAATCTTTCTGCTTTTTGCAGGGGCAAAGTTTGAAATAACCACTACTCCTCGACTTAAGGAGTAGACTTCTCACATGTCCAGAGGCAATTCAAATCCTCTCGTTGTTGAGAGTTTTCTTCCAACTTGCTCATTCTGTAAATACATGTGATGCTAAAAATTGCCACATTCTGCATCAAGTTTACACATGCCATGATTCATGCATGACTATGCTGCATGTTTAATTCTGTCAATTCTGTCTGGGGCATAAACTTCACATGATGCATTGAATGAATGGAATGGGGCATGACAGGATGATGAAAGAACCCCATTTCCATACACATCCATATCCACAGTGAGTTTTGTGCTAAATAGGTGCCGCATTCCTCAAGGTGATGGGTTTTCTTGCAAAGGTACAATAGCCGAAAGGAAGGAGGCATTCATTTCTCTGCCCTAAACACTACAGGTGCCCATTGACAAACCATTTGAGCGGCGGTTTTATTTCATAACCCCTGTCAAGAACCACCCCACATCGGGGGCCAAATGGAGATAGTTCTAGCAATATCATGATGAAAAGAGTTAGAAATTTTCTGCTTGGACTGACATCAATCTTCGAGTGTTTCTTTGCATGATACTCGAACTTTAATTCAAGTACTTTAGGATGACGAAGAGTATTCGTTCTCTATCCTACACACTCATCCTTTGCATAGCCCAATTGAGCCTGCAAATTCATTTCTCAGCCCATATTGGTGATCATTGCTCATTTCAAGGCAAAGATAACGCCTTCCCCCAAAGGAGCAGAATTGAAGATAATTGGGCCAATAGAGAATTCTCGAATGAGCCCATTTCATATGCTAGACTTTCATGTAAAGTCTAGTATCATCTTTTGAAAATCATCTTGTTGCTAAAATTCAAAGCCACAAGATTGCCAAAGAGAATGAAAAAATGTAGCCTAAAGAAAATGGGCCTGCTCCCAAACAAAAGGGAGTCGGGAGTAAGAAAAGCAAAGGCTACTCCAAAGAATCTCGGGCAAAAAAAAAGAAGCAAAGTGCCTATCAAAAGCAAGGCCAATGCCCATACATCTGTAATGAACTTCTGACTTCGACATACATTTTGAGAATTCCCGAAAAAGGATCCCCAAAGAAGTCAGTTTGCAAAGTGTAAAAGAACTACCACCCCTCAGCCAATGGTGGTATTCATTGAAGACAAATTCAGGAAGGTCAAAGATCGGTGACAAGACTGCAATGATCACCAATACCAAGCCCTTCTCATATATTTTTCTGAGCCAAAATGAGCCCTTCGTTCTCAGACCCAATTCCAACCTACATTAACGACCCTTGAAAGTCTCTATGATTAGAGCACTTGAATTAACGTGAGAGTTGAATGACTTTAAGCATCGCTCGAAAAAGTTCGAGCAAGATTATTTCTCTCTCATTTTGCAGGGTTCTTGACTTGTAAACCCGGAGCAGATGATAAAGACTTTTTTGTCAATGGCCTTGACCGAATGAGTCCCCTTTGATAAGCCTTTGACCTAGCCCACATTACGGTCCTAATCAAGACCTCCAGATCCGGCCTTGATCGTATCAATTGCGAGATTACTCATACCCTCGCTGAATGCCGATGATGGTAAGGTTGATTGATTTTTTTTTTCAAATCCTGCAATCAGATAAACAGCCTTTCTCGAGAGTAAGAAAAGCCCTTTCAGACTGAAGTCCCATTCAGGTTACATTTGAGGTATTCATGACATGATAACCTCCCTGGACAGAATTGGAAATGCAAACTCGACAGAATAGTCATGCATGATCCACATATGAGCATACACATACGGTTTTAATCATTGCAAACTCAACTGATTGGTTTTTGCATGAACCGATGAACTCATTGATAAAAATGCTTACACATGTTACCTCTGACACTGTCTGACAGGTAGTGCATTCCTGATAGTCGAGTTACCCTCCGAGGTCTCGAATTCATCCAAGGGCTATTGAACAAACAGCCCTGTTGGCTAATGCTCGCCAAGCATTTTCAGGTGAGTATATTTTCAGCCTGAACCTTTCAATCTGATGATTGTCTGGGTGCTTAAATCCATTGCAGCACATAAAGTCATTCAGTGAGCAAGCAGACATGATACAATCAGTCTGTCTATGCCTCGATCATTAACTTAGAAGATCCAGGTAAGTCTCTGAACCCTACCGACTCATGATCAACATGCTCTCATGAAGTCTTCATCAGCTTACGATTGATATAATCTCGTGTTCTCAAGCTTTATCAAATCATGATTGACCAATTCTCGTGATCTTGATTCTCAACATGCCTCTCTTGCACCAAAAGTAGCAAATCAGGCGATATGTCACCTTTGGAGACCTTCCATTGGAAACCCCAATACGGAATGGTCCATTTTCAAGTCCTAAAAAGCAGGCACGAATCAGGCGATATGCCATCTCTGGAGACCTTCATTGGAAACCCCAACACGGAACGATCCATATTTCAAAGTCCTTCTTACAGGCACTCAAGTCCCTTTCTACAGGCAACACAAAGTCCTTCCTACAGGCAACCAAAGTCCTTTTTACAGGTACTCAAAGTCCTTTTTACAGGCACTCGAAGTCCTTTCTACAGGCAACCAAAGTCCTTCCTACAGGCAACCCAAAGTCCTTTTTACAGGCACTCAAAGTCCTTTTTAAAGCACTCGAAGTCCTTTCTACAGGCAACCAAAGTCCTTCCTACAGGCAAACCAAAGTCCTTTTTTACAAGGCAACCAAAGTCCTTTCCTACAGGCAACCAAAGTCCTTCCTACAGGCACACCCCAAAGTCCTTTCTATAGGAACCAAGTCCTTCCTACAGGCACACAAAAGTCCTTCTTACAGGCACCAAAGTCCTTCTACAGGCACACAAAGTCCTTTCTTACAGGCAACCCAAAAGTCCTTCTTACAGACAACCAAAGTCCTTTTACAGGCAATCTAAAGTCCTTCTTACAGGCAACCCGAAAGTCCTTACAGGCAACCAAAGTCCTTTTTACAGGCATCCAAAAGTCCTTCTTACAGGCAACCCAAAATCCTTCTTACAGGCAACCAAAGTCCTTCTTATAGGCATCAAAAAGTCCTTCCTACAGGCACAAAGTCCTTCTTACAGGCAACCAAAAGTCCCTTCTTACAGGCACCAAGTCCTTTCTACAGGCACAAAGTCCTTCTTACAGGCATTTCCATGGGATGACTACCATACAGGTCAATTCAATCAAATCAGTATAATCCTTTCACCAGGATCTACCATGGATGGACCTACCATACAGGTCAAATTTCAATCAAATCAGTAGAATCCTTTCATTAGGAATCTACCATGGGTTGACCTGCATACGGGTCCAAGTTCAACCACTCTAAGGTTTTCTTATAACGAATCCTTAGGTTCTCATTCCATTTCAGTAGAGCATTCATGTCAGGCAACCACCACACAACGGGCAGGTAGTGTCAGGTAACCTCTCCTCTTTGTCTCTCCCTCACTGCGTGAAAGCCTCCTCAAATCGGGTATGCATCGGAACTTACAAAAGAAGGATATTAGAGATCCAATATCACGACTTTTTTATTTCATTGTGTGGAGATCGATTAGGATTCAGGTGTCATCTCGTCTTTGAAATGAACCTCTACGAGCTTCCTTTCAAAGAGGGGCAACTGTTGACACCTGATTTTTAATTATATTTTCTCTTTTTTAATTAATAAAAAATCCATAAAATTGATAAAATTGAAAATCAGCTTTGGAGACCTTGGCCAAGCCTGAGGAAACCAATTTTGACCAAAAATGATTTTCCATATTTTGGTATTTTTTTAGCATTTTTATTTTCGAAAATTAATAGAAAATCCATAAAAATGAAAAAATTACAAAAATCATCTTGGAAGCCTTGACCAAGCCTAGGCAACCATTTTTGAACAAAAAAATTTTTTCATATTTTTTGTATTTTTAAATATTTTTAAGAAATTAGGAAAATATTTGAAAATTAAATAAAATTGCATTTGAAGCCACAAAAATTTAAAAAAAATAGTCAGAGTTTTTCTTTTAATTTTCTCTTCATTTCAGCTAAATTAAAATTAGCAAAAATTAATCTGAAATTGAGAATTACTTTGTTAATCTCATTTTCATGTTAATTGAATAAAATTATAGAAATTTCATTTTAGCTTTGTAATTTTTAATTTTGCATTCTTGAGTCGTGACATTATCCTCCAATAATTTAAATTTTTGCCTTGGCCTCATTGTACCCAGAATGACCCAGGAAAGATGATTATTGCAGCATTCTTGAACGATGACATGAAACTTAAAGAACCCGAAAAGACGGATTGGCGAAAGCAAAACTTATTTTCATGGCGATCCGACCAGCATTAGTACGGATAGTTTTTCTGTGCGATGGAGTGGATTGTCTTGGGTGAGTTTTTGCAATTCTCTCGAACTTGCAATGTAATATTGAAGCAAAGGTGTGGACTCACGAGGGATGGATAGCTTCGCCAATTACATGAAAGATCGTAATTTCAACCCCCTCATTGGAGGATACTCCAGACTTCATCACGCGTCCAGCTAACCCAAGTCAACAACTCGGACTTGTCAATGTGCAAAAACTTTCATGAGTCATTTTCTTTGCCACTAGGAGACGCGCTACCAGTCCTCCTCGGAATGTAAGCTCGTAGGTTCATACAAGACAAAAGAACAGGTGGGACAATATTTTAAGGCACCGAAAGGAGAGCTTTAGAAAGAAAAGAGCACAACGCATTGGGGAGCGGGAAAAGGAAATTGAAAAAGCAAAACAAATACTTCCAAGGGAAAATTGAAGCGTGGTCTTTTGACCCTTCCATCATTGCAGTCCACATGCAGCCAGACATCACGCAGAATCTTGAAGTCCGGCCATGATGGGCATGACAGAGGGAGAGGTATATGCTGTAGTTGGTTCAAGAGGACAGGGCACTTTCGGCAAAAAGAAGGGGGTGGCAGACAAAAGAGGAAAAAAGAAAGGAACAAGGTCGGCCACGGGAAAAAAAATAATAATCTGGCTCCTTTTCCATGGCCAGGCAGGGATCATCAGGCAGGAGGGTAACATCACCGTCGATGGTCCTTCGCCAGGGCCCGCGATTCCGTTTCCAAGGACCTCGAGCCCTTTCACTCTGTATAGGCTCCCCAAGAGATCACTATTGAAGGGAGATTTGCTTCGTCTTATCAAAAGCTGGTGTCTCCTTCCTCGAAATGATCCCTTCTTCACGTCCTCATCCTTCATCACGCGTCTTGATCGTGCATGCGTTCCCTTCAGTTGACAGCCTCTACGAGGCTGGCCTTGCAGCTGTGCTTCAGCAAGGAGATGGCACATGAAACCGCTCTTAATAATGCACAAAAGAATAGTGTATGCCCCCCCCCCCCCCCCCCCCCCCCCGTGCAAGAAACTCAGGTTGCGCATCATTGGCGTATCTTGAGCACTAATCATATGCCGATCACATATCGAAGAAGGCCAGTATCAAAGAATGCCGGGCACGATACGGAATCCCAAGAATGTGGTTTCTGTATAGCTAACCGACTCGTTCATTCTGAGTCACGTTCCTCACTCCTCTCATCGTTATCAAATGGAAGCTCTTAAAATGGAGAGGAAATCAGAAGCTGCTCCACTGCGACCACCATCGGTTGGACATTCAAACGTCGAAATACTCGACCAAGCGAGGGCACTTCTCGTCAGTCTTTGCACCGTGTTTAAGTCCTTCGCCCAAGTCGCACCCAACCGAGTACACCGACATGTCACTAGGCTCAGAAGCAAGTGCAAGAAGCTTGAACCACGAAGATGCCATGCAATGATTCACTAGCTGTGGTGTTGTGACAAGATTAGATCCTTGACACTCGTCCAAAAAAGATCATCAACGTGCTGCCTCCCCAAAGACCCTTTTGGCTGGGAAGCGAATGGAAACCATCTTCCACATTTATTAGGGAAGCTTCAGGCATTTCATCCTTGTCGGTGCTGGTTCGTGAAGAGGAAGACCACAAGAGCGGATCGACGAGCATCGGGGTGTATGGTTCTGTGAGCATAAGGCTTGGTCCCCGTATGGCCAAATACCTGAGCATGGAGAGGAGGACCGGGAAGTTCATGAGGAAGCTGGAGAACGCCAATGTCGAGACGGGGACGGTGGCGTGCCAAGACAGGGTGCTCAAGGTCATCGTCAAAAGTGGAGAAAGGTTGATGAGCTTTGAGTGTCGGACGAACATGACGAAGGCGCAACGACGGTAGCTGGAGTCCTTGGGTTCAACATCCCAGACACTGTTACGCTGCTACGACTGGACGAGTCCGCGCCTACTCCTTCGAGACACGTTGGGAGCTCAGCCTCTTTTGGCTCTTCGAGAGGACATCGATGATGATGCACAAGATGCCGCGGATTTGGATTATGTATCCGTAGATACTCATGGAGCAGAAGCTGATCACCGCGCATGGAGGACGTTTGACCGGGCGCTGGGGTGCTCCCAATCACGTAGCATGGTAGTATCTGGGAGCCGTATTTGGGTGTTTGTCAGCCAGAGGAGGCATACCGACGGATATGATCTAGAACTCCCTCCCATTGATGCTCAATATGAAGTGGTTAAGGAGGATACTCTTTTGGTTGATCTGAAGGTATCTCAGGCAATGTCAAAGAAGTATGCGAAGTTTTCTCCTGCAACTACCTGGAAGGATGCCAGTGAGTGCATGGTTGATAGCAAGCAAAATTGCGTGATTATGGTTGACAAGAAAAATCTGCTTGAAGGGACATTAACATGTGGCGACATAAGAAGTTATTTTTCCAAAACACTTACTGATGCTTCGACCAGTGATGCTGTATTAGAGGACCGCTTTGGCTAATGCACTTATGAGAATGCATACCAAATGTGGTAATATTTTGAAGCTTGTCAAATTTTTGAAAGAGAAAGAAAGAGAGAAGACCACGAGCGCACACATTCCCCATGCAAGCAGCTCATCCACACAAGGATGCTTTCCGTCCCGCCTTTCCTATACTAAAATCACCCATCGCAGCTTCGCTCGAGGCTTCGCGCTGCTGTATCAAAGTTACTTGAGCCTTGCCGTCATTCCCAGCCGCGACATTGCCGATTCCGTCAAGTCAATGAAGTCGACGAGTCTAGCCGCAAGTCCCCAATGGGCCGTTGCCTTTGCCACGACGGAGCTGCCCATATCCGATCGTGAAGCCTGACCTACACCTGTTGTTCTGCCTGCCCAACCAGCGACTTGTGAGGGACGAAGTATTCAAGGAGGGTGAAGATCCATCGCGGCTTGTTTATGATCTGCTGCAGGAGGAACTGTAGGGTGAAAGTTGAAGTGCTTGAGTGAGTATGAAACCTGTCAGAGAAATGCAGCCCCACATCGAGATACTCAGGTCTCACGTATAGCTTCTTAGTTGAGCTGGAGAAAATTCGACAAAAGGAAGTTGACACGATAAAATAATGTATTGCGAAGAGGCTAGAGGCTGGAGCCAACCTTTTCGGACCAGTAAAGGATTGATGACGTAGCACTTAAGTATTTTGTGGAGTTGGTGCAATTGCCGAGAGATGTATGCGGAAAGAGGATATGCATCACATTGCCAAAGCAACAAGTGCAACTGTGGTTTCATCATTTGCGGATATGGAACGAGGTACAATGGAGGCCATGCAAATGCTGTGAGAACGAAGGCGTTTTTTGTGGCTGTTCGCTTGTGGGATACTCCTTCTATAGGCAATGGATCCACTACAAGCATTCGAAGGGGTGTGAGGCTGCTAGGTTTAGCAATCCTGGGAACCATTTTGTTGCACTGGTGACAGATTTAAGCAATAGAGATTCTTCTGTACAATATCCAGACCTACCCAATGGAGTGGAAATTGTCAGACACAACTTTTGGATCTACAAGTCGGGCGCACATGTATTCTCGGATACACTTTAGTCCGTCAGATACAATGTTGCTCTGGAATAATGCATTATGGAATCTGTGAGGTTCAGGCCCAGTTATCAATTCGGTCAATTCACAGACTATGAAGGAGGGGTGGTGGTTTTCATCCTGCTGGCAATGAGGTCTTAATAAATTCTGAGGTGTGGGATCTCCGAGAACCCAGACCACTCCTGAGTGTTCCTTCCCTGGATCAAATAGCAATAACATTTAATACAGGTGGTGAAGTTATTTATGCAATCTTGAGGAGCACCCGTGAGGTGTAATGTCCGCTGTTCATACTCGCCGTGCCGACCATCCCCTTTTGCATGCAAATGCTCGAAAGTCAGACAAAATTGGGAATATAGATGTGGACTAAAGGCCAATATGATTGAATAGTGAAGCATCATCTAGAAGGTGGAGAGCTCAGCGATGAGTGGACTGGAAGAGGTCAATCTCCGCAACCATCATCATGACACCTATGGTGGAGGACCGCAGTAAACCAAGTTAGTTCAGGTTCTTGTTCATCCCTCTCAGACAGTAGTGAGTCAGAACCTGCACTTAAGCTATGCATGATCACTCACCGCAACATCTCAAGCCGTCGTTTCTTCGTATCCGAGCAATCCACTCACTCTCCTCTCCCACGAATACTCCTGCTAGAGAAGCTTCTGATCTTGTGGCTGCTGGAATCTTGGGGCTCGATGCTTCCTCCACTCTACAAAGGAACACCCATCGTTGGAGTAGCGGCGATAGCATCGACTTGGCAGATGTGTTAAAGCCATTAAAATCTGAAACACTTGGCCGATCCTCCCACTCATCTGGTACTTTCAGATGTGGATTGTGTGAGAGATCCCTTTCACATGGATCGCCACGGAGTTTACGCCGGGTTGTAAGAAGTGGAGCATATGACACCGTACCAATCATGGGATCCACCCCTTGGTTATTGACATAATCCTCATTAATATACCCCTTCCGCGGCGCATGATGGTTACCATCCACCTCCTGAATTGCCACCTCCCGTGGAGCCACAGTCTCATCAGGAGTCTTGTCTGCCAACCTAAACCCAAATATCATCGGAGTATGAAAGCTAGCCTTGAAAGAAAGAATTCAGGGTCAGCAATGGATCAAGAGATGGCAAAGGAAGTCCTACGTTTCAAAACATGTTCACAACAGTCCTAAACATTGAAAGGGGACGATACAAGGTAATTTCTCTTACTTTTGATTTGCCATTATGCCATTACTATGTCAGTGAATCTTTGCACGTCGCATATCACATATGGTATATCATGTTATACTTACTTGTCGTTATATTATGTCATTCATATGTCATGTAGTATCATGTTTAGTTCATTCATCCTAGGCTAATTAATTTAATATTCTAGTCATTCAATTAAAATTTACACGTCTCATATTAAGTGTAGATTTTTCACTTATTATGAATTTCGCATGTTTAGATTACTCGTTCATTCTTTTATCATGTCATATGGTTTGTTGCGTATCATGTCTTGCTATCTTGCATACTCATACGTCATACTTCACATATAAAAGATCGTTTCACATATCATTGCATGTTTTGCATGTCGCATTTTCGTATGTCAAATCTCACGTGTCGCTTTGAGTTATGTCACTTTACATGTTTTAATTAGCTAGCTAAATTTTGCATGAATTGCATATTATTATTATTTTTATTATTTTATTATTTTTTATTTTTTTATTTAGATATAATTCATTGCTATAATGGTTCTCACATTACATTTATTAAGAGAAAACTCATAAAAAAAACATAGAATTTTTAAAAACATAAAAGAGTAAATAATAAATTAATTCAGAAAACATAGAAAATGTCCAAAAATATATAAATGGAAAATTCCAGAAAAATTTCAGAAATTAGGAAACGGGTCGTTTCGACTGGCCAATCCTATTTTTGGTGAATTCCATCCTAATCTTTCCAAAATGATGATTTTGCCCCTTATGGTAATGTCCGAAAATTTCAGAAAATTCTCAGAATATAATGGTGGAAATTAAGGATGACCCACATTCAACTGGTTTGAACCTATTTCTATCCTCTCGATCCTTGAAAAATGACATTTTACCCTTCTGGTCAGTTTGACCCAAATCTTTCCAAATCATCCCAATGAGTTTTTTCATGACATGGTACAGAAAGGGCGTTAGAGTAAAGCTAGGTAACCAAGTCCCCAACTCATTTTCTCTGTTCGCAGAAATAAATTAGTCTCCCTAATTTATTTAGGTTTCTAATCGCCTACCAAAAACGATTATGGCGCTTCAAAATTAAAATCATTTAAACAAAACTTAAGTCGCGTTTGGTAGGGCTTGTGGAGCTTGAACTAGGTTAGTTAATTAATTAATAATCTGGTACTCCCTACCTAAAAAAATGAAACTATTTTTCAGGTCGCGACTTGATAAAATCTCAGTTGGTCCGGGCTTAAACCATATGACCAAAGCAAGATCTTTTGCTCCACGGGGCTCGGAATGAGCCTTCAATTATAGCTCTCTCTTCTCTTCATTTCACGAAGGCGCCCTACCGGATGAGGTATACTTGGAGTCCCCATAATTGCCTCAGGGCTTAGCAAGGTAGAATGTAATTCATTGATTAACTCTATCACCCTAGATCCCAATCCTATGTCCCAACGGTTCCATCCTTCATTGGTCACTTGCAACTATTTAATCAGTACTTCATGATATCTATTTTTTCTAGGCAGTGTATTTATATTCCTAATATGTTTCTTATCAATTGGAGCAAATTCTAAGAGAATTTTCTATGAAGGTTTGGGCTTTAGGAGTTGGTGGTCGTTATGATCTCTTGTGCATGATACTGCCTCTCGAAGGAAGAAGTAGCTTGGTAATTCATAGGCTTTTTAACTACAATCAAGGCGTCTATCTAAAACCAATTTGTATTTCCTTTACAGATAAGGATCCATGTGTGCAGAGTGAAGTCTATACAACCTTTTCTGAAGAATAGAACGTTTAGGTCCAACCAAAAACTAAATTTTTTGTTCTTGGGCTTGCAGAAGATCTTGGATCTTTGCTAGGATTCCAGCATCTATTTCGTGGTGTTTGGCAATGGATACAAATTCCTTCTAGTTGACTTCTGGCAGCCAAGGGGGCTATTATACAAGATTAGTTCTTGTGGAAATCTATCACTTTTGGTATTTCTCAGAAGGCACGGCAGTCTTTATTTTTATCCACAACCCATCACCCCTCTCAGGTGATGCAACTATTGGATCCTATTTAGAAAGAAAACCTCATCTCGTCACTTTCCCATCCGAACTATGATTGTTTATTTGTAGGCTTGGGCCTCCCTCGAGGTTTTTTTTCAATTACTACAACTTGGGCTCCCGCCGCACTATGATAGGGTGTCGCTTTGCTTCGTTTATCTGGGATCTACCAGCATTGCCCCTCAGTCACTCCTTCCATCTCTGGCTTATCATTTTGAATGGCTACCAACCAGGTTTTCATTGCTCACTATCATAAATTTAGGAGAATAGGTAGAAGGGAGAAAAGAGCGAGAGGAGGCGTGGAGGAGGAAGGGGAGAGAGGAGGAAGAGAGAGAGAGAGAGAGAAGAGGAAGAGAGAGAGGATTAGAGAGGAGGAGAGAGAGTAAAGAGGGAGAAGGAAAGTGGAGGTAGAGTAAGGGGAGAAGAGAAGAGGGAGAAGGGGAGGGAGGAGGGAGAGTAGAGTGAAGAGAGATGTTATGTAAGAGAAGAGAGAGAAGAGAAAGAGAGAAGAAGGAGAAGGAGAGGAGTAAGGAAGAGAAGGAGTAGGAGACGAGATGAGAATTTACTTATGGAGATACGAGATATAATGAGGAGAGTAGAGAGAGGAGAAGGCTATACCGAGAGAGAGTTTTAATCATCACTATTACTTTTAATATAGTATATAATAGAGGAGAGGTGAGACTTAGAGTAGAGGTTTGAGCGGAGATCGTGGAGAGAATCGATTATGTTATATAGATTTATGGATAGGAGAGGAAAGAGAAGGTAAGGTATAGATATTTTCTGGCGGATGTATATCGACGAGGTCGGGCTAGTAGTATAGTATAGGCTAGAAGGGAGAGAGAGATAGATGGAAGAGTAGGATAAGGAGCTTGTGTATCGGAAAGTAAGTAAGTCTCAGTTCAGATGTTGAGAAAGATTTAGAAGAGGAGAGTAGAGAGAGAGAGAGAGAAAGAAAGGGAGATAGAGATATATTTTAGTTAGGATGGAAGTCTAATAGAGATGTAATATAGGAGGAGAGGGGTGGTATGGAGTAGAGGTGTAGAGAGGATTAGTGACAATAGGAGTAGATGAGAGAGATGAGCGTTAGAGTAGAGAGGAGGAGGAGAAGGAAGGATAGAGGAGAGTTAAAAAGGAGAGAGGAGATTAGACTAGCACTCCAACATAACTAGCAGATGGAGAGAGTGGAAGTTATGATTTTAGTAGAGCGGAGAAGATAAGAAACATGAGAAGAAGGGGTGGATCGATAGAGCGATAGAAGGAGTATGAGAGAGAAAGAGAGATAAGAGAAGAAGAGGGAGTATGAGTTAGGAATTTAGAGGAAAAGTTGGAGATTAGCAGAGAGGAGAGTATAGACAGAGTTATGGATTTTTCATTAAGATGTAGCAGTTAGAGGAGGGAGGGGGAGAGAAGAAATAGAGAGAGGGAAGGAAGAGAGAGAAGATACGACGCGTTGAGGGGAGTCTAGGGGGAATTAGCGTCGGGTAGAAGAGAGAGAGAGAGTGAGGAACGAGATGAAAAACGTAGTAGTTAGCGGTTCGCCTCGAGAGGAAGGAACAAATAGCGAGGAGAGAAGAGAAGAGGAAGGACATAGAGGACACAGACGAAGGAGGAGTTAGAGTTACGGCAGGGAGAGAGGAGAGGAGACAAGGAAGGAGAGGGGAAGAGGAGGAGGCAAAGAGAAGGGAAGAATGAGAAAGGTGATCTGCAGGAGGAGAGAGACAGAAGAGTAGGGAGAGAGACAAGAAGAGAGAGAAGTAGAGAGAGAGGAGAAGAGTAGAAGAGTCATGTAACAGAGCGATACTCCGAGAGAGAAGTTATTTAGAGAGAGACAAAGAAAGAGGCGTAGTTAGTAGGGGTTTCGTTAACAGATACGGAGGGAGCATAGAGAATTATAGAGAGAGAGGGGGGCGAGACGAGACGAGGAGAGAAGGAGAGTAGAGGTAAGAAGAAGAAGATCGACTTTAGAGGAGGGAGAGGATGGTACGATAGGAGGTTTTGAGTGAGAGGAGTTAGGGTAGGAGGGAGACAGAGGAGGAGAGAGAGTTAGGATCGAGTTAGAACAATACTATTTAGCGGAAGTATGCAATAGAAGAGAGAGAGAAGAGTAGAGGAAGAGAGAGAGTTAGAGAGAGAGTATGGAGAGGGGGGCTAGACGGGTTAGGGATAGAGAGAGTTCGTCAGAAGAGAGAGAAGAAGGAGAGTAGGGAGTAGAGGAGAGAGAGACAAGAAGTAGGATGTAGAGAGGGGAGTATGAGGAGGAGAAGGAGAAGAGGGGAAGATAGAGGAGAAAGAGGAAATTAGTTAGGGAGAGTAGGGAGGTGGAGAGGAGTAGAGGGAAGAGAAGAGAAGAAGTAGTAGAGAAGAGGAGGAAAAGATAGAAACCTTTAGAAGGAAGGTAAGATTAGGGAGAGAGAAGGAGGTTATAGAGAGGTTAGAGTAGAGAAAGGAGAAGAGATGGGAAGTAGGGGGCATAGAAGAAAGGAGAGAGGGAGGATGAGGGAGAAGATAGAAGAAGAGAGGAGAGAGGGAGGAGGAGAAGGAGAGAGAATGAGAAAGAGCGTTCGTAGTGAAAGAAGGAGGAGAGAGTAGAGAGGGAGGTTACGAGAGGGGAAGAGAAGAAGAGGATAGAGCGACTAGAGTGAGAAGAGAGAGATAGAGAAAGGAGAGTTAGAAGAGTAGGTTAGATATAGAGAAGCTGAGAGATAGAGAAGAGAAGAGAGAGAAGAGGGTAGAGAGAGAAAGAGAGAAGAAGAGAGGAGGAGAGAGAGGAGAGAAGAGTATGAGTTTAGCAAGAGAGGAAGATGGATAGGAGCAGAGAGTTAGGAAGATAGAGTTAGAGAGTTTAGAGGGAGAGAGAGAGAGTAAGAGAGAGAGAGGGTGTTATAGTTAGGGGAGGAAGAGGAATGTTAGAGAAGGGAGGTGGAGAGGAAGAAGGAGGGAGGAGAGGTAGCAGAGAAGAGACGGGAGAGAGACAGAGAAGATAGAGGAGGGAGGATGAGTAGGATAGGAGGAGAGGGGTAGGAGGAGAAGTAGGGAAGAGAGAGATGAAGAGAAGGGAGATAGAGAGAGAAGGTAGGAGGAGTAGAGAGAGGAGGAGAGGAAGAGGAAGAAGAGGAGAGAGAAAAGGGAGAAGGGAAGATTTAGAGAAGAGAAGGAGAGTAGATGAGATAATAAGGGGAGCAAGAGAAGAGGAAAGAGGGGGACGAAGAGTAGGAGAGAGATAGAAGAGAAGGGAGGAGGGGAGAGCCATAGAGGGTTAGAGATTAGAGAGTAGAAGAGAGAAGGAGAAGACAGAAGAGAGGAGAATAGAGGAGTAGAGAGAGAGAAATAGAAGAAGAGGGAGAGAGAAGAGGAGGAGGAGATTTAGAGAGAGTTAGAAAAGAGGAGGAGAGAGGGAAGAGGAGAGTATAGAGAGGAAGAGAAGAAGGAGAGAGCAGAGGGAGATGAGGCATTCGTAAGTATCATTGAGAGAGGAGAGCGAGTAGAGGAGAGGATTAGAGATTAGAGGAAGAGGAGAGAAGAGAGAGAGCACTGTTAGCTACTATTCATTAAGTAGAGAGCAGCTGCCATTACTGCTCTAGCGAAGCAGAGGCAGGCGACGAGTCTAGACGCTTTTCGTTCGTTTCAGACTCCGGTAGAGGATTAGGTGCCGTGATATGAAGAGTAGAGACAGAGAGGGCATAACGCAGGTGCGACGCTCGCGGATCGTCACGCAGTTCTGGCTGCCGAAGAGACAGCGGGGAGGTGAGACAGGAGAGTTTACGAGCAGTGAGAGTGAGGAGGTTAGAAGGTCGGTAGTGCCGCGATGTAGATCGAGAGAGAGAGGTCTCCTGGGCGAAGAGAGACGTATAGACGTTCTCGTGAGAGCGCGAGGACAGAGCAGATGGCCCAGCCGGTGAGGAGAGAGTCGACGCAGGGAGCGGAGACAGGGAGGAGGTTATTTTTTTTAAAAAGTCGCGGTATATGTACCCGTCTCTTGCGTCTGACCGTACGTCGCAGCACTGCGTTTCGGGCGGACGACGCGAGAGGCGCGCGTACGATAATGCTGTGCGCGCGATGCAGAGTCGCAGCTACGGTTTCTCGTGCCAATCGTGCGTGGCTCTTCGTGCTGCGCTGCGAGAGAGGACGAGAGGTAAGTGCGCCGAGCCGTGTCCCGCGCGCTTCGTCGGGCGATATTCGATCCCAGCGCCGAGCGCGCTCGCGCTAGAGAGCGGAGGAGGAGGCGGTAGGCGAAGAGGCGACCGCCTGGCGCGCTCCCCTGCGACGGAGCCTCGTCGATGACAGAACGGAGAATTGTAAGCGGCATACACGCCGCTCTGAAGTGCTACGGCGCCGGGCAGCGATGGAGCGCGTCGCTCCTCCGCGCGTCGCCCTGGCGTGCAGGGCGTCGAGAAAGAGAGATGGGGGCGCGGGGCGCTCTCCTATGATGTGTTGCGTCTGCCTATCCGGCGGCGAGCGAGGAAGGGAGAGGAGAGCCGGGGAGGACGAGGGGCCGCGACGACGGCGAAAACCCGAACGGAAGACTGGAGCGAGGCGCACGGGGGCGAGGAAAAAAGGAACATCGGGAGGAGGCGGGGGGGAGCAGGGGAGGGGACCGCGATGCGGAGG
>JAGVVM010011979.1:0-16579 GCA_019149425.1 Psidium friedrichsthalianum
GTACTTCTCCAGAGGCGGCCATAAGAGGGCGCACGCTCGTGAGCTCGATAGGTACCGCATCAAGTCTCTCTGACCGAGCCCTGGCCTTCTAGCTGCCCTCTATCGGGGAGAGGGTCGGGTTCTGGAGGCACATACCTATGATGACTGCGACAACGGGGCACTTTTCATCCGTATGGTTCGGGTAAGTGTGATTTCTCGTATTCCCCACCCGCCATGTTGTGTGCACAGGCTAATTAGAAGCAAGTTTGCCCAGGTTCGGTTTTGGTAAACGCAGAAAATGGTGTGTTGTGGTGAGGTGGGTGGATCGAACGACCCGTGGCACACACATCGTGGTGAGATGAGCCAAGACGAGACTACACGATGGGCACAACGGGAATTCACAGAAAGATCAATTGTTGAAATGTTCCGCAAAATCCAAGTAGGCTTGGCGAACACACACGTCCGATGCAATGCGTCAATGGCATAGCACAAATATGTTCAAACGCCCGTCTTATGACAAGTTGAGATTCTGAAGAGTGAAAAATGAGACTACGACGGAGACGAGAATGTGCTCATTACCCGAGCATTAGTCCCGACGGCGTGGATGTAGCGTGTAAATCTGCTGAACAACAGACTGTCAGCTTGCTAGAACAGTGGCCCAGCCCTTTTCCATGCACGCTTCCTTCTGCAGTCACTGCGCCAAGATATGCCCTTTTCTCGGACAGAATTGTTCGCTGTTCCCGCCCCAGAGGTTCGATCACTCAAGCCCAACACAGGCGATGCCTGGTCGTTGACCCCCGTTGCCAGCCGCTCAAACCCGAAGACACTCCACAGGCTTCACCCCGCCATGCCACCTCAGCCACGCCCACCACCACCAGCTATCTAACCGTCGAAGCGAGCGAACGAGAGAGAGCTGTACCAAATGAATGGCGGGAAACCTGATGGCAGTGGGGGAGCGACGCGCGAGGCTCGTGCAGACGCGGGCCACGACAGTGCAGACGCGGCGCACACGAAGCGAGGCGCGGCGATGGTGGAAGACTTCTCCAACGAGCTTGCTGGGAGCTCTGTGTTCTCGGAACCAGTCCACTAGCGGGGGGGAGGAGGTTGACTTCCACCGACGGAGAATGGGGGTAGAATATCGGTTCCGGCGAGAGGCTTGAATGAGGTCCTCTTGGTGTGTCCAGGCACTCACCGATTACCATGAGGGAAACACCAACCAGATGAGAACCAGATCAGTTCGCAGGAGTCTTGTCCGAATATTTATGATTCACAAACAACACCACCCCGAAGTGGGTTCCGGTCCTTTTGTGGTTGGTGCCGTTTACCAAGCTTAAAGCTTCAGCTTCTTCGTTCGTATGTTCCAGTACATGGTAGCTCACTTGACCATCAGCATTCCGCCTATATCCCTTTTAGTTGTGAGGCGGGCAAAGAGAGAAAATGGCTAAGAGTACAAGCCGGAGGCAAGAAGCGAGAAGGGGCTAGAAGGCAGCTGATGTAGACGGGAGCATGAGAAGATTCGGCCTTTGTTGACGTATTGAATTTATCTGAAATCAAGAAAGAAATCGCCAGTGCATGGAATTGTGAATTCCAAATTGATTGATGAAGGTCCCGGCGAGGGCCATCTATCCTGAAGCGATTAATCTCAGGATTATGAACAAGAAATAAAGACTAGAATTCATCCAAAGGAATGTGTGCTGATGTCAGTCTTCTTCAACGGTGAAAAATGCTCCAGTGGTGATTTTGCTGCCACTAATTCTTCTTCCACTAATCCTAACCAAACGTCTAATTGTCTCTAGAAATACGGTGTTCCCCCGGCGGTGTGCAGTCACTTCTGGCTTCTTGGTTGCTCTTGGTGCAGATTTTTTGAGCTAGGATATGAGAGGTAACCCTCTCCTAGCTTTTGATGTGCTAGTGTGCTTACATGTCTTTGAATATTCGCACGCACCGCCACGTTTGCATATCTCATGTCACATTATACATATAGCTTATTGTATATTGTCATGAAGTGTTTCGACTTAATTAACCCTTTCGTTAATCATATTAGCTATGTTGCATGCGTCACATGTTGGCATATACAATGTTTACTTGCTTATCTTTGATCATCAATGTCGTGTTGCGTTGTCCGTAGTTCGTGTTTTGAGTTTCATTCATCCTAGCTAATTATTTAATATTCGAGTCGATTCAATTAAAAAATTTGCCGCTTCACGTAATTAAGCGTAAACTTTACAACTTATTAATAGGCTTTTGCATGTTTAGATGAAATCATTGGAATGAGTCAGTTTCATTAGTCATATGATTTGTTCATATTATAGGACTTTGCCATGTCGCCTACTTTTAACGTCATATCTTCACATATTGGAAGATCGCCCATCAAATCATTGCATGTTGCATGCTGCAGGGTTTTCATATGTCCGAAGTTTCGCCACGTGGTATTTGAGTTATGTCACTTGTAGGCTTTAATTGGCTATGTTACATTTTTGCAGGATTGCATATCATTTTTTATTTAGATAGGTATGGTCCATTGCGATTTTGTTTGTGGTCCATTCATTCATTAAGAGAAACTCATAAAAAGAAGAAAATAAATAAAAAATAAAAAATAAAAAAAAAAATCATAAAATCATAAAATTTAAAAAAAAACATAAAAAGAAAATATAAAAAATTCAGAAAACATGGGAATGTCCAAAAAAATATATGGGGAAATTCTATAAAAAAAAATAAAATAAAAAAATTCGAAAAATCTCAGAAATTAGGAAACGGGTTCATTTCGACTGACCAATCCTATTTTGGTGAATTTCCACCCCGATCTTTCAAAATGACGATTTGTGCCCCTTACGGCAAATTGTCTCAAAAATGTGGTGGAAAATAAGGAATGACTACATTCAACTGATTTGACCCGTTTTCACTCCCTAATCCTTGAAAATAACCATTTTACCGCTTCTGGTCAGTTTGATCCAAACTTTTCCAATTATCCCAATGAGTTTTCATGAAGATGGTACCGAAAGGGCGTTAGAGTAATCTAGCGTAACCAATCCCCAACGGGTCATTTTCTCCTGGTTCGCAGAAATAATTAGTTCTCCCATATAATTTATTTTAGGTTTCTAATCAACAACCTACCAAGAATGATTAGTGGCGACTCCAAATTCTGAAATCATTTAAACAAATACCAAAGTCACGATTCGTAGGGACTTGGGAGGGTCGTATTAGTTTAGTCAAATCTAATAACGCGTGATAATCCTTTCGCACCGATAAAAAATATTTTCGGGTCGCGACACATAGCAACTATTGAAACAAGGGGCCTATCACAGCAATTAAACAACACAACACACTCCGGAGCGAACTCGGTTACTTACCTGCAGGTGTCTGATTGACCTGATTCAGGCTGGCTTGAGTTAGGGAAGAACGCGACGACCTCGGGAAATTTCAGTGCTCGCCGGGAGGTTTTTATGCAACGGCAAGACGAAAATGAAGTGGGAGCGGGGTCAGGAATACTCACGGACGAAAACGCACACACTAATTTGCAGGATGATTAAGAGAAGATAGATTCGCCATTGTTGCAGACCTTAAAACCCTAAAATGGCAATATACCCTCTTTTGACGACGAATCGATGAACGGCTGGATTCTGGCAACTCCTTGTGGTTCCCGGTGCTCGCGATCAATCCTCCAGCCTTGATTCTTCCTAAATTGCCGTCAATCTGAGTTGAAGTTTCGGGTTTTCTCCTCCAATGGCCGATCTCCGAAAAAAACCCCCTTTTTTTCAGAACTCAGTCCTTTTTTAACCTCCTTCGCGTACCACGAGCCCCCCTACACAATCTCTCTCCTCCAAATCCCATTAACGGAACGAAGATTTTTCCGTTTTGATTCCCTCTAGAATCTCTTGTAAACCCCCCCCTGTTTTCAACAAACCTACTTTGAAAATGAATGCGCGCGCCAGAGGTTTGGGAAGGAGATGAACAATACGGGTCAGCGGGTAGGGTTAACCAGACCCGGCTGACCCGTTTTGGTAAAAATTCTCAAATTGGCCTTAATTTTTCCACTTTTTTCAAAATTGACACCAAAAATTGGTCTCAGGGGCATTGAATCTACTTGAAAATGGAATTTTCTCCAGAAATTCTTCAATATTTGTGCAAAAACCCTAATTTTGGGTTTGACCCGAGAACCCATTTTGCAAAATCCAAAGCCTAGATGGCCTTCTTTGCAAAAATTGACACCACCAATGATTCAGGAGGTCAAAATCTAGGGGGTGACGTCGCCCTATTTTCAATTCAGTCCCTGAAAAATTTTAATTGCATTTTTAGTGATTTTAGGGACTAATTTGAAAATTCAAAAATTGCATTTTGGTCCTTTTTCGTGAAATTGGGCAATTCTGAGGGCTTTTGGACCGAATTTTAATTTTAGAAAATAGAGGAGGATGACACGACTCTAAAAATGCAAATTTGGAAAATTACAGAGCTAAAATGGAATTTCTACAAATTATTTAAATAATCAAAAAATGAAATTAATAAAGAAACCTAAATCCAAAATTTAATTTTTCAAAATTTATTCAGCAAAATGAGGGAAAAATATTGACTATTTTTGGTAATTTTCTGGCCTCAACTACTATTTTTATTAATTTTTTGGTATTTTTCTAATTTCTGAAAAATATTAAAAATGCAAAAAATAAGGAAAATTATTTTTTACTCAAAATCGGTTCCCTAAGCTTGGCTAAGGCTTCCAAAGTTGATTTTGTAATTTTCTCATTTTTTATTTATTTTTTATGAATTTTGAAAATAAAATACAGAAAAATACAAAAAATAGGGAAAATTATTTTTTGCTCAAAATTGGTTCTTTAGTCCAAACTAAGGTCTCCAAAGTCGATTTTCAATTTTATAAATTTTTATTTATTTTTTATGAATTTTGAAAATAAAATTGTAAAAAATGCGAAAAATAAGAAAATTATTTTTTTGCTCAAAATTGGTTCCCTAGGCTAGGCTGAGGTTCTCAAAGTTGATTTTTCAATTTATGAATTTTTACGGATTTTCTAAAAATTTTGAAAATAAAAATTGGCCAAAATCAAGTGTCAACAACCCGAAACATGATCAAGTATACAACAAATCGCACGGTCATCCTCCATCGTGAAACAAGGGTCTACATATATAGATTCCAAATATACAACAAAAAGTCATTTTTGAATTTTCAAAATTTTCCCATTTTTGGGATTTATTTTATTTTTTAGAATTTTTCGTAATTTTTCGATTTTTTTTTAAGGCGGACCAGGCCAAGTTGGCCTGACTGCAAACCCGAGCCAACCCAATCCCTCAAAACGGTGCCGTTTGGTGCTAGGGGCCTTCTCTTGGGCTATCAAACACTTGAGGCGGCGCATGACAACGTTTCTATTTCTCTGTTTATGTTCCAAACCTATTCCAGAAATAAGTTTGGAACAGAAACTCGTTTGGCAACGCAAATCTTTTTTTCTATTTCTGGAACAAAAATCTGTTCCAAAAATAGATTTTGGTCCAAAACTAGAAACAAAAAATTTTTGTTTCTAGCAGAAATAGAAAAATCTATTTCTGTTCCAGAAATTATTTCTGAAACAGAATGGTTGTCATGTGCGCCCTTAGTAGGCAACTGGGCATGGCAAACATCCCCTGGAGGCGTCTTCGAGTCTTCAAACTTAGGTCTCGAGCGCGACTAACAACAAAACCCACACATGGGTGCGTACCACTACATACGAGGAATAACGTGAACCAGATAGACAAGATCGAATCACAGGAAAACACACAGAAAGCCTCACCAAAGTCATAGGTTTAACTCATTTTTCCGGGAAAAAAAAATTGGGTTCGGAGAACAGCCTTCAGGAGCGTTTTCTCACCTTTAACTCGGCTCTCGTGTACAACCAACGACAAATCCACACATGGATATATACTACCACACACCAAGAATGATATTAAACAAAAAACTGCGATTAAATGGTACGAGACCATAACGAAAATCACCCCCCGAAGTCATAGGTCTGAAATGTTTTTAAGAAGCAATTTGAAACCATAGTCGGGCAAACTTGTTGCCCACCCTGATTCACGTCCCGATATCTCACACACACGCACCATACAAGAAAAAATCGCTCATACCACTTGAGAGTAGGTTAGTACAATGTTTCTAAAACATTCAACGATTCGAGAAATGATCAACTGTATACACCACGAGAGCGTTGCAAGTGGCCCACTTGTGAGCCAACACCTAAAAAAATTTCAGCCCGACATATTCAGTTCACGGAGCCGTTTTCTCGGGCATTTATCTCGCACTCCGATAATAACTGATGACAAAGCCATACATCGACGATAAGCACTACATGCAAGGAACGATGCCAACGGAAAAAACGACTCTTAAAACCAGAAAATTGCAATGAAAACTGATCCCCAAGTCGGGTTTGAACTTCTGGAAAATCTGGTCCGAAACCAAGCGCCCAAACAGGTTGCACGCCCGGGCTTGAGCCTCAAGATCTCTTTCCCCAGCATCGTTCAGCAAGACCACTTGGTCCAAATGAAAGTACATGCCACGAGGTTTCCCAAAAAAAAAAAGAAAAACAAACAGCTCACAAAATGATCGAGTGTACGCGCCTCAAACGGGGCCGCAAAGAAGCCTTCGCGCGAACCAACACCCGGTAAAAAAAACCAGCCTCTAACATTTTCAGCTCACGGAGGTGTTTTCACGAGCATTTATCTTGCACCTCGATCACAACCGACGACAAAACTATACATGGCGCGAAGTATTACATGCAAGTCCACGATGTCAACCAAAAAATGGCTCTTAAAACCCAAAATTCGCAATGAAAACCGACCCTGAATTCGGTCGTTTGAATCGCTTAAGGCATTTCATCGAACACGTGATGAGCAGTAAGAAAAAAGCTAAATCGAGGCTCTATGAGCAATGCCGAGGCGAGCGAACGCTCAAAATAGACTATATGGGTACAGAGCAACATCGAGAACTATTTAGTTCGGCTCCGTTTGGCCAAAAAACCGAACGGAGCCGAACCTGAGCATAAAAAGGGGCAAAAACGGGGCCATTCGGGCGGGACCTGTTCGGCTCGGCGACAGCGGAGGTCGGCGAGGCTCGGCAACGGTCTGAGGACCTCTCTGGGTGTCGGCGACGCTTCCCGGGCCTTTGCACCGCTCAAACCTCACTCGCACCACCGTCTTTTCTCTCTTGGTCTCACCTTCGGTTTCTCCCCCTCTCTCTTTCTCTACCCGAAAAATCCCCCCAAACTCCCCTCTACTTGCTGTCTTTTTGTAGTCCCACCCACCCAAAACAGAAAAACCAACTGAAAAAAACAGCAGCTCCCTCAGTTTCCGGTTCCACTTCTTTGGGCAAAAACCAGCTGTGTTTTGGTTTCTTTTTAATCTTTTGACCGAGCAGATAACTGGAGGGGCAGGGGGATCAAAAAGCGGGGTTTTGACTGGACCGACTTGGGCGTTTTTTGGCCTGGATTTTACTGTCGCTTGGAAAGAACATGAAAAACTACCGTTTCGCCTTCTGTGCGTTGCGCTGCTGCGTTGGTGGGTGGATGGGTTGACCCGGGTCAATCGGGCGCGTTTGGACCCGCCGGATATCCGTTCGATTAAAATCCTTAAATTGGACCCTAATTCGTTTAATTTTTTCCAAAAATTGCCATTCTAAAGTATGAAATTCATCTGAAAATGCGGTCTTTGAGTTGAATTGGCTTAATTTGACGTGAAATCCCTAATTCAAAGTTTGACGGATTAGGATATTTGGTCTATTGAGGCTGCAAATAGTCAAATCGAACCAATAGATCCCGCGGTGTGTTTCAAAATGGAAAAAAAAACCCCTTGGATAAGAGTTTGGTTTTGCACGAGATTGCTCAAGAATGACCAATTGACCATAATTGAAAAAAAGGACTAACTAAAAATGCAACTAGGTCTATTTTCCAAATTTGCTCATCTGTGAACCGAATAGACGAAATGCAATTAAAGATATTAGAAACAAATGTTGTAACTTGGACCAATTGAAAAGAACACTAAAAAAGACTCAATCTGAAAATTGGACTCAGGGGACCAAAATGCAAAGATTTTGGAATTCAAGGCTTCCGATCAAATTTTTAAAATTTAAAGTAATCAAAATGCAATTGGGATTAAAAGAAGACTAATGGCTATTTTTTTTATTTTTTTGTCATAAATGCTATTTTTTATCATTTTTTTAGTGTTTCTAATATGCACAAATATTGAAAAATGTGAAAAATATTGAAAAAATATTACTTTTTGGTTCTAAATTGGTTTTCTAGGCTTGGACAATGCTTTCATTTTTTTTTCAATTTTATAAGTTTTTATGATTTTTTATTAATTTTCTAAAAATAAAGAGGACTAAAATCAAATGTCAACACCCTTACCAAAGTGATGGTGACCCACCGACAACCGCCGCCACCCACCAATGGATGGACAGCATCCACATGTGGGAGGCAGTCCCTCCTGCCTATGTGTTTTTTTTTTAAATTTCAAAAAACTAAAAAAGAATAAAGAAAAAATTAACAAAATATGCCTCTAATTAACTATGAGAGACCCTTTTTTGACAATGATATGATCATTTCAAGCCTTTATTTAAAATAATATCTACTTCATGCTTTATTTGAAATAATGAGAGTACTTGAAGTTTTTATTTGAAACAAGATCCATTTTCGGACATTTCTTTGAAAAATCAGTAGTACTTCGAGCCCTTAATGAAAATTTCCTAATTATCAATTGTTTTTAGGTCCTAGTATAAAAGTCATCTAGTCAATTTTTGGCAGCCGTCTAGTCAACAAAGTGTTCCATTCGTGACCCAATGTCAACACTTATTTTGCGCAAAGTGAATGATCTAGAAATTTTTAAAAATAATTACATATACCGCTAGAAATAATCAGCTGATGAAAATGTTCTCATTATCAATAATCAATTAATTTCTATACATTTTCGCGGATGATAAAATATTTTTCGTTCATTCATTCTATCATTTTTGATAAATTAATTTTTTAAATTATTTATTTTTCATTAAAAAAAAAAACTCTGTCTAAGTACGCAGAACGAAAGGCAAACAAGTTTCTGGCCCATCCTCATCGTCACACCTTCGAGCAGGCTTGAGACACTATTTGGCTCTACCGTGTCTCTCTCTTTCTCTTTGTTGCAGTCATCTGACCCGCACGTGCCTCACTGCTTGGAGGGCAATTTTCAATTCCTCTTATCCTTAGCTTACCTAATTAGCATCCACTTTTGAAAGCGCGATTAAATTCAACAATTTACCTTTTTTATGTTATTTTGTTCCCTTTTTTCCATTTAAATCAGCAACTTATTCCGATGCACAAGACCAAATTGAAGATATAAAAATAGATTAATACCACAAAAAACCTCAAATCGATACACTTGCGATAAATTTATCCCAATTATTTTTTGATCACAAAAAACTCTAAATTAGTACATCTAACAAATTTATCCCAAATTATTTTTTAACCACCAAAAAAGATAAATTAGTACATATGTGATAAATTTACCATAATTTAATTTTTTCATCACAAAAAATGTCAAATTGGTACATCTATAACAAATTTACCTTCCGTTAAATTGGGTTAATACCACAAAAAATCTCAAGTTGATACACCTATTATAAAACATAGGATAAAAACCATAAACTGGTATATTCATGAATTGTCACGTATCAGTCAACTCAGCAATTTAACAGTTAGATTTAACGAAAATTAACGGATGATAAATTTGTTACAAGTGTATCAGTTTTTGGTAAATTTATCACAAGCGTATCATTTTATGATTTTTTATGATCGAAAAATAATTTGAGATAGATTTATCATAAATATATCAATTTAAAGTTTTTTGTGATATAACCTGTAAAAATCAAGTGCAATCGAGAACAGTTGGAATTTATGTAAAAGCGAACAGGATAATCAACGAACGGTTATTGCGATTAATCCCAGGCACATAAGAGATGACCAAACGAGATTTTCGCAAAAGACGACGGGTTTTCCTTTCCTCGGACAACGCCATTTCAGCGCTCTCTCTCTCTAGAGTCCACAACGAACCTTTTTGGTCCGGGAGCTCGTTCTTCATTCTTTCTGCATCAGATCGATAATGGCGGATCACTAGAGCTCCACCTCCAAGCTCGATTTCAGCTCGCTTTCTCTTCTCGCTGCCGCACGATCCCCTCATTTCGCCACCTGTTATGTGTGACGTTTTGATGCTCGTGTCATTCGTACGGTCGATTTTCTGTTCTCTGCTTCTTCATGATCTCAGTGCCTGTACTTTTTGTTTTACTTCAGTAGACTATATGGATGGATCTCATTTCGCTTTCCCGCATACGCCGAAGAAGAAAATCGGGTTCTAGATCGAGTTATCCCTCTTTTAGTAACTTCCATTCTTCGGCATAATGCACTCTCTGTAGTTGTCTTCTTTGTTTTCTCAAATAGCATTGATCGGGGTTTTGAGTAGAAATGGCTTTAGCGCGGTTCGGTCGCCAAGCGAAAAAGCCTTACGGGTTATGTGTAAAGATGACGGCAGTGGCCGTTCTGGGGCTGTGTTTCATATTCATATGGTCCATGTTCTCGTCGTCTTCCTCTTCCGTGACCACTCGGAGAGAGAGCTTCGACGACATAAATGAGCGATATCTGATGCTGGGATTGTTAGTAAGTCTGGGACTCAATCGGAGAAGACAGAGTCGGCGAAAAGGGAGAAAGGTCAAGAGGATGATAACTTGAAAACGAGGCTAATTGGAAAGTAAGGACCAGAAGGTAGTGGACGACAAGAATCCTTTGTCTAATGATGTTCATGGATCGCAAGAGAGGAGTGGAAAGCAGGTGGTTTACAAGAGGAAGGAGAAGGCTGATTCGAAGTCACCCAAGGGAAAGAGGAAAGAGGGAAAGGCGGTCAATGTATCTAAGGATGGAGAGTTACAGGATGAGAAGGATGATGAGAATGGAGAAGAAGAACAAGAGGAACTAGTGATGGACAGCAAGGAAGATCAAGAAGGTGAGTCCAATGAAGAGACAGAAGCAGGTGCAGATGTTGTTGAATCAACAGATCAGGAAGCTATGGAGAAAGTGGAAGAAGAGAATGGTGGGTCAAAAGTATGGGGAAGAAGAGGAAGATTAAGGGTCCAGTATTTGATCCAAAAGCACACTATAGTTGGAAATTATGTAGCACAAGAAGCAAGCATAATTACCTTCCTTGTATTGATAATGAGGGTGGTTGGGAAGGCTCCGGAATTATCGGCATACAGAGAGAAGCTGCCCAAGAGTGCCTCCAGTGTGTTTAGTTCCTCTTCCTCATGGGGGTTATGAGACTCCGGTCAGGTGGCCTGAGAGCAAATTGAAGGTGAGAACCATGACCTGATGGAGCTTTTTTAGGCCTTCTGAGCTAAGATCTCTCTTCAGTCCTAATGTGGCAATCTCTTGCAGATATTCCATAAGAACGTGGCACATCCAAAACTTGCTGAATTCATAAAGAAAACACAATTGGGTGAAAGAATCAGGAGAATATCTTATCTTTTATTCAAACCAGTCTCAATCTAGAGGGGGTGTTCTCCACTACCTTGAATTTATTGAAGAGGTATGAATTGAGGTCTTTAATTATACTTATATTTGTGTACTCGCTTAATTTTTTTCTGCCTTTAGCTAGTTTTCAAACTATAGTCAATGCCATAACTTGTGCAAACCAATTTTCCTGTCTTATGTATAATTCTTTCCTACCATTCTGAAGTACATATTTTTTTCTTTTATTGCCTTTATTCTGGGTGCACGTGATCAGGCCTCTCATTTTCCACTATATGAAGGAGCTATGAATTCTGTGTTATTCTTCTCCTCTTTTTTTTTTTCCCATGGGACAAACACGTCCTTCAAAAGGCGTGTTGAATTGGGTCTGTTGAAACTATGGTGGACTACATAGTTTTGCCCAGAAGCATCTCTGGGGTGCACATGCTAATTACGGGCTTCGCTGCCTTTCAAATAACATAGTGAGGTCAGAATATCACTTGTAGTCCCAATTTTCTACAATTTAAGTAAAATTCTGATGTTTGAAACCCTCTTTAGGTTGGACTAAGTCTAGTTTTCAAATGTGAATGAGGGCAGTCACAAGTAAATTTCACAAAAGGCCACAAATTTTCTATGGTGATGCTGCTATTCATTTGTTCCATTATTGATTTTAACCTTTTCTTGTTCTAATAATCAGCAGCTGTAGCGTCTAAATGAGGGTTTACTATTACCCTTGCAAGGGGTCTCTACCTCATACTGTATATCTGCATCTCCAGTACTTTATGGTTGTGGGTCTTACACCTTTGCCACTTATTGAACAATCGGATGTCTTACCTCAACATTTTACATCTGACATGATGGATTTCCTTGGGAGTGTAGTCCGTGATCCTGTCTGGCAGCTAATCAGAGGTCAACCAATAAAAGTTCTTCATAATGCTGTTATAAACACAATATGGAAAACTCTGATGTTTGGGTGAGACGAAATCTATCCTGCGGGAGCCATACTGCTTTGCATGCAAGTTTAATTGCTAACACTAGCAATAATTATAATTGTCAACATGCATAAGCATATCTGATTTGCAATCATGATGCTTTATCCGCTATTTGTTTGCAAGTTATCAGTGCTATTAATCGCCTTTCAAATTTGATTGGCATTTATAGATGGTACCGGATATTGAATGGGGAAGAACATACGTGTTGTATTGGACACCGGATGCACTGATTCAAGCTTTGTTGCTTCTCTACTTGACAAGGACGTTATGGTTTTATCCCTAGGCTTGAAAGATGACCTTGTAGATTTAGCTCAAGTTGCTCTAGAACGTGGTTTCCTGCAGTAGTTAGCCCTTTTGGAACCAGAAGGCTTCCTTTTCCTAGTATGGTTTTTGATGCTGTACACTGTGGACACTGCAGTATACCATGGCATCATAATGGTTTTGTTATGCTTCTCCCTGTCTCTCTTTCTAAGTTGCTTCTTTTTCTGTTAAATGTAGTTTGTAGCTATTGTCATCAAAGTAAATTTTCTCTTGTTATGACTGCAGGGGGCAAGCTTCTACTGGAGATGAACAGGATTTTGAGGCCCAATGGGTATTTATTTTGTCGAGTCAGCATGAGAGTGTCGAAGAAGAAGAAGGTTGGTCATCGTTTGTTTAGTGATTTAGAGCAGGGCAACTTTAGGTTTTCGTGGTCCTATTTGCTGATTCGACCTCTGTCCACTGTCTAAATTGTATAAAGAATTGTGTGGATAATTCTATTCAGTCTTGGATGCTTAAATAGTTGAGGTAATAAGCTTGGTCCATCATACTCTGCCTCTTCCATTTATTAACATATTTATTGACATATAATGAAGAAAACTAACTTCCCCCACCCCGATCCGAGTAAATGCTCAACTCACTATTTGAACCCCTATTTCTTCTGTCTGAAATGTTTGTCAAGCCTTTCTTGTAAACTAGAAATGAGGCCTTCTCCTTCGTAGGCTAGTTATTCCAGTATTCGTCGTGCTGCATCACACATTACAAGAATCCTCATTTTGATTCATTGATATATAAACTTCTTCAGCCTTGTCCTCATTGACTGCATCTATCTGTTGGAATATACTGGCCCATAAAACTGATGAAGACAGTGAAGTGGGCGTCAAGGATATCAGAAGCCAGAGTCAAATGTCATATATGATTTGAGAAGGAAGAAAAATCCACCTCTGTGCAAAGAAAATGAAAATCCAGATGCTGCCTGGTAAGCTGGGATGATTCATTGATGCATACATAGCTTCTGGTACTTATATATATAATATCTCCTATTGTTTACTGTTGAGTAATTATTCACTCAAAAGATATGAGGGGTAAATATAACTTGGAAGCAGCTGAAAACACCACTTTTTTCCCTTTAAATGCACAGTTGAAATTAAGCACTCTTTTGTCAGGGACTCTATCCACTTGTAACTTAAAGAATTTGGGCTTCTATATCGTAGGAATGTTCTTGTCCTTTAAGCTTGCAAGTCACGACCAGAACGGACACAATTGAAAGTGGGTTGAACTATATGATTTGTTGGGAGCTTCGTATTTAAAGTAGTGTATATTAGATGGAGGACTGCATGTGATTGAGTGGCAAAGATTTTTGGAGATCTTTTGATTGCTGAAAGAGTGTGGTGTTATCATGAGTAATGGATTGATTCCATCAGTGGTGGTGACACCAAAGTTGTGTTTACCCTATTTTTTAAGTTTATAACTTTAGTAATCATATGCATGAGGCCGGCAACAAGCAATTTTAGTAACAGCAGGCCCATGTCAAAACAAAGGACCAGATAGAAAATATAATGGAAGAAGCTTGTACAGTTTGGGAAGGGGTTTTGATTGATCAAAAAGAAGAATCTACTTCAAAGATGGCATAATATGCTTAATATGGTCCTGTACCAACAGTGATGATGGAATTTGTACAATCCAATTTCATCAAGCAAAGGGTTGTTTCACCTTCTGTCCTTACTATGGTGTGTGATTATTATAAGGCAGAAGTTCAAACAACCCCTTGCTAAAATTGAGATAAGGAAGTCAAGGAGTGAACATTTCGTGGTATCTCAGATCCATTCTACAAAAAGACAAGAAAAATAGATGGAGATTTCACCCACAGAGCACAGGTGGGATCGATGAAGTGGAGAGTGCATTTGGGATTTTGTGCGACCAAATGCCACCTAGGCTCTGGGGGAAATTGTATAAGATGGCAGTAAGGCCAGGAATGCTTTATGGCACGGAGTGCTGGGCGGTTAACCAACAGCATATGCACACAATGAGTGTAGCGGAGCTGAGGATGCTTCGTGATGCGTGAGCCCACCAGAATAGATGATGTTGAAAATGAATATGTTTTAGGGAATAAGTAAGCATTGTTCCCATTGAGGATAAGATGGGAAAAGGCTGTCCGAGATGAATTGGCCATGTTTGAACAAAGGCGTCCAAATGTCTCAGCAGGCAAAGGATTGGGTACGTTGGTTAAAGGTGTAGCTGAAGGTCTATAGGGGACATGGAAGGAGACATTAAAAAAATATATGGAACATCTAGAGTTCACAGAATATTTAACAAAGATTGAGTGCGTGTAATAAGATTTTATCTAACCAACCCGGCTTATTGGTGGTGGTGGTTGTTGTTGTTGTTGTTGTTGTTTTTTTTGTTTTTGTTTTGTTTTGTTTTGTTGTTATAAGAGTGATCCCAACGCCAATTGCCATTGGAAGGGGAAGACAATCATTTTTGAGAACAAGTATTCATGCCATCTAAGAATCCTTTTCTCTCTCATCAGCATATTATTATGATGCAAGTGTTTTTTCAGCTGCTGAAATGTAAATTGCTACATTAATTTACAGGTATGTTCCTATTAAAACTTGCTTGCACACCATTCCAGCTGCAATTGAACAGCGTGGAACAGAATGGCCTGAAGAGTGGCCCAAGAGGCTTGAAACTTTTCCTGACTGGATGAATAATAAGGATGTCCTGGTTGCTGACACTAACCACTGGAAAGCTGTTGTCAAGAAGTCTTATCTCACGGGGATGGGTTATGACTGGTCCAATGTCCGGAATGTAATGGACATGAAAGCGATTAATGGAGGGGTACGCAAAGTCCTATTATTTATAGCGTAATCTGTGCAAATCGGAGATGAAAGAGGATGTAGAATTTGTTATGCGCCTTAAAGTCCACTTCTTTTTTCGTCACAAAAATGCACGTGCTTGCATGCATTTCCAACGTGACTTGCAATTTTGACATTAAGAATATACCGTCCACAGATTTGCAGCAGCTCTCTCCCAGCAAAAGGTGTGGGTGATGGATGGGGTCCCCAGTGCAACTTCCAGACACACCTACCTTTTATATATGACAACGTGGTCCCTGTTGGTATTTATCATGAATTGGTGTGAGTCATTCAGTACTTTATCCAAGATCATATGATCTTTTGCTGCATGCTGATCATCTCTTCTCAAGGCTCAAAAACATTAGAATGAACCTTTCTCACTGTGGCTTTTTTTTAGCATCTTTTCTGAATACTCATGTGCCGTAGTTTTTTAGTATGAATTGGTGGTGAAAGCATTTCCGGTAACTTATCCATAATCATATGATCTTTTGCATGCTGATCATCTCCCCCCTAAGCCTCAAAAACAGGTTTTATAAGAACTTTTTCTCCCCCTCTCGTGTTGGCCCCCTAAATTCTTTTCTGGGAATCTCCATGCGTGGAATGGTGTTTTGCAACTTCTCTAGAGACTTCCCTTCCAACCCTTGTTTGTCCTTAAAATAATTTATCAAACAGTGGCACACTGGAATTCCTGCTTTGGTCCCTTGTTTCAAAAATGGAAAATGCTCCAATATGTGGTTTAACTATATTACTCAAGGTTTTCCCTGAAATTCCCAGACTGTTTTTTACTAGGCTATGTGCCCTGCTTTTTTGTGGCGCGGGATTTTTCCTTGGTAATTATGATCAATAAACATATTGCATATTTTCTTACAAGCAATCAAACTTATAACAAACATTGCATTTATTATACATAGAAAAAGAGAAATACTTTTCAACTCAAAAACTTAGAAATTAGATTTTTTTGTACTTTTATAGAGTTTTGAATGCTTCTTTTACTGGG
>JAGVVM010011980.1:0-12775 GCA_019149425.1 Psidium friedrichsthalianum
AGGTGGTGCCATGTGTGTGGACATGGTGTCGCTGCGTAGCTATCTGGTGATGCTGGCTCTCAAGTCACTTTGCTTACCTTATAATAACCTGACATTCAGCTCATTCTGTCAGCACAAAACCCTCTACTTTACCTCGACAAACCCTCTCCCTCTCTCTTTCACTGGCTTTTGATTGCCTAAGCCTTGCCTCTTTCTCCCCACAGCGGCTAAAAAAGGTAGAGGGGGGGGGGGGGGGGGGGTAGGAGCAAAGCTTATGCCGGCTTCAAGGTTGTCTAGTGCTACCCAGTTGAGTCGCATTCCATGCTAAGAATCAAAGGTGTGTGTGAAGATAATTCGTTCGTCGTTTCTACAAAAAACCAATTTTCTTGAATAATTCTGGCAAGTATCTCTCCCTAGTCCTTATTACTACTGTCTATGTTTTCTTGTGAACATGTGATCATACGATCAATCTTGTTTTTTGATGACTATGATCAAGTTGATTCTTAAATTCTATCCGTGTATCCTGGAATTCTGATTTCGTTCTGATTCTATCCTTTTTGTGTAAAACCTTGGATTTTGGGTTTTTTTAATTTTTGAGATTCTGGATCGTCTGTGTGGTCATGTGAAGCTACTTTGGTTCTTCTGTAGGGGACTATATTTGCCATCTTGCGATTCCATATCAGGTTAGTCAGTTTGGCCTTGTGATCTCTTTTTGATTTTGACTACTCACTCGTGGCCATATACATATATAGAGATGTTTTTTTTTAAGCATCTGATGTCTAATACCATGACAGCTGAGGTCGCGCGCAGGGGGTGGCTGTAGCATTATGACTGGGCGGGGAGCAGTAGGGGGGAGGAAGTAGTGGAAGGAGTGCGGTCGTTCCCATGAGAAGTGGCGGGAGTGCCATATGCGGAGAAAAACGAATACCAAATATCATTTGATCTATTACAAAATTGTCCTTCCAACGCTACGTAGACGCAGGACTGACAGATGGAGTGTTGCACTCGAATTCAAGGCCTCTTAGAGTGAATCTAGTAGTTTATAGCCTTTCCGCCACACCACATACTGAAGATAACTACTTGTTAGTGACTCAAGACTGATGATGCTTGGGTCCGAGATCCCGTACTATCCCTAAAGGTAAGGGCATGGTTAGAAAGACAAAGATGAATTGAAGCTACCTTAGTACTCGAAAGTACCTTAGCCTTTCCGAAAACCTCCCAAAGTATACAAGGTGTTTTTTTAATTACGATGTGAATATGAAATGATGAGTTAAATCTAACTGTTGTTCATTGCCTTTGTTAATGTATGTTATTTTGTTAGTATGCCCATAAAGGCCACACCTCTTTATATGGCTTGCTTGCCGTTAGTATTGTTTAGTCATGCACTTTTTTTATGTTGATACCTGAATTTTTGATTTTTCTTTTTTCATTCATATTACACAAAATTGAGAATTCATTCTCACCCACAAATATTTCTCCATGCATTGCATATTTATTTTTTCTGCATTGCATTTTGCATCGATGAGTGTGAATTGAGCTTAATACATGAGCAGCGAACCAAAGCTCACAAAGCAAAATTCGGCCCAGCTAGGGGAGCAATTGCAAAAATTTCACCAAGGTCTTGGGCCTAATTTGAGCCTATATCATCCCCATTTAATGTGTAATTAAAGAGAGGCCTTTTAATGGAGTAGAATATTTTGTCTCTGGACTATATTGCGATTATCTAAATTTAAGGGGCTATTTCATAATTAATGAAAGGTGCAAACCTAGCTGATCATTATAATACACATATAGGGTTCCCGTTGAAGAGGAGGCCACACATTATAACCTAACGGCCAAGCGTAAGAGGAGGAGAAGAGGGGAATCTCAGTTGAGATCCCTAGCGGTTCCATCGATCACTGCCGTTTTGCCTACGCCTGACGTGTTTGTAACCATCAGTCCTCGATGACACGCCCCTTCTCATGCAAACCTTTGACCTCATTGAATTCCTGAGTCCAAATTAGACTTCTGCTCCACACAACCGAAGCTATCATTCGACAATAAAGAAGGGAGTTTCGTTGACTGATTATAAAAATTCTATTTTGTCTTTTTGCTTCCTAGGTGAGTTATGCACAAGGGGATACACCTCTATTTTCGCGATACCCATGCCCACCAACTGAGATTTAGAGAGGTCTTTAACGCGCACTTTCGGTGCTTTTTGTTTCTTCTGCACAGGTTACTTGTGGAGTTCGTCAGTGATCATAAAAAATTATACTTGGCCGAATTGAGAGCGTCTCTCTCTCAGGTCTAAAAGCTGAAAACAAAAGAAGTGTTGAGGGCTGTGCTCTTCACAAGAGGCTCCATGTCAATGTGGAAAAAAATGTGGATGAAATAGGGGGAGTTTCTCTGTGCTTAATTCTCCCTCTTTATTAGTCTTACTTTCATTAATTTCATTAACCGCCACCATTTGTGTTTTGCATATCCAACAAGACACACAGCTGTTGAGAATTCACGATCAATGGACGGCTCACTCCAATAGCTATCTACATCCCACACGCCAGACTACGTATCCAGTCGAAATCTGCTTCTGTTGCAGCTGATCCGTACCCTCCTCATACACTTCAGTCAGCCATTCTTCAAGAGGACCATAACGAAGCTGCTGCCCTCCTCAATGTCCAGTCCTCACCGATCTGTGATCCTGATGATAAGTTGTTGCCCAAGAGCTTTCCTGCATCAATAGGTTTTAATTTATTCCCAGTGGGTCCAGCGCGGTGGTCCAAGGAGCATTAGTGGACCCATTCAGTGAAGTGACAAAGAAGACTTCTTCCTTTGGCCTTCTTTCAGAACAGATGAAAAGGGAGTTATCTTTTTCTGGTTTGATTTTTTTTAGTCCATATCGAAGCACTGCCGCTATAAAGTCATTGCACACCGAACGATCACCATCGCGCCACTGTCCAACCCGACATCCCTATTGTATGGTGTCATTCGGAGACCAAATCAGCCGTTGTTCGTGCCAATTTCCATCACTGATTGGAGCTCATTTTTGGTGCTGATTCAGGGTCGTTTGGCTTCTGTTTCGACACCAATTAGCTATTTTAGGGCTCAAAATATTTGCTGTTCGATGTCTCAAGTTTGCTGTTTGATTTAGAGGTCCAATTTACTTGCCGTCCTACGCCAAAATAACGGCTGTTCAGTTTGTTTTCATGTGCCAAATAGCGGCTGTTCGTTTTGTTTTCACTTTATATTCAGTGCAGTTCTTTTGTGGACTGGTTAGGAGTCGATTACCTCATTATTTGGCATGATTCTCTGCTATCCAGTGTTCAGTTTTAGGTGAATTCGTGCCTATAATCTATGAAGCACCGACACGCCACTGCCTCGACGTATCGGTGTCGGACACGTGTCGGATACGACACGCGTCTGACACGATCTGACCACGCTTTCGCACGTGGTCAAACGCGTGTCGAAATCCGACACGCGGTCAACGCCAGCGACACGCCGCGACACGCGAGTCGGCGACGAAGGAGGGGCAGGATGGCGGAGATCTGGAGGATAGAGATCGGGGGAGGAGTTGTCCTGTGTTTTGGGGCCATGAGAGAGATGACGGAGAGGCCGGTGACGCCCGGCAAGTGCAAGCAGAGAATGGGCTTCGGGTGCACAGGAGGCAGAGAGCGAAGACTGCCGGAGGATAAGCGAGAGAGCGCCGGAAGAGAGATGAGGCAGCCATGGCGGTCGGCAGTTCCTTTGCGAAACAGAAAAAGAAATGAGAACGAGACAGAAGCCGCCCTTGCAAGATCTGGACCGCAATTTCTTTCCAGGAGGTTTTGCTAGAGAGAGACAAAGAGATATGTGGTCAGGATACTGAACGATGAGGACGATGGTGAACGCGGAGAGGAAGGGAAGGCGATGGTGGAGCTGCACCCATTCCAATGTGGTCTCCTCTTTTCTCGACATCATGAGGGATCGAGGTGGAGTTTCTACTCCTCCCTTGCGTTCCTCCGTTTCTTTGATGCTGCGTTTTCTCTCCCTTCAGGATGTATCTTCAATTAATAGGAGAGAGAGAGAAAAAGAGGGAGTTTTCTCTCAATTAATATGAGAGAGAAAAAGGCAGATTTTGGGAATCTGCTTTAGGCAGCAAAAGATTTTTTTCAAACGTGAAGGAGGAGGTTTCTGTCAAGTGTCCAGACTTTAGGTTAATTACAAAAGTACCCATCATAGAAAATTTGTTCTCCACATTCGTAAAAAATCATAGAAATAATAATTATAAATTTAATATATAACGTGTCCCAACTGTCGAAAATCTCTATTTTTTAGAAATAACGTGTCGGCGTATCGTGTCGTGTCGTGTCGCGTGTCCGTGTCGGTGCTACTTAGCCTATAATTGCTGCTGCAAAATGAGTCCTACGAAAGCACAAAATAGGCCTTGACGAGATCCTAGGCGTGTGCAAATCCTCTAGCCGATCAGTCGAAATTTAGCTTCGATTGCAGTTTTTGGCTGAAGTTTTTTTTTTTTAAATAGGAAGAGATTCTCAGATAATGTAAATTTTCGATCTATGGTTGGTCAATTTTATCTTATCTCTTGATTTAATGATAGATATTATCTACAAAAATTGTTGCTAAGACTGAAGTAAATCTTGATGATATCTTGCATGCTTTCGGATTTAGGATATATTTTACGGAAATATTGAGCATATCCTTAAGAATTCTTGTTGCCTAAATTTGAAATATCTGAATGTCAGCAAATCTTATGGATATCGTGCTTACCTTTGACAAGCACATCTCTAAGATATAGTGGACAAACTTTGAACATTCTGAGAATATCTTTTCTAATTAAGGATTATTGAAGATATTTTGCAAATTCCATAAGATAATATCCTAATTAAGAAAGATGTAATCCTTTGTGGATAGGGCCATTTGCCCTTCAAACTCGGCGATTCTTACCCTTTAGTGGCCGAAAATTTCATTCCTCTTTTATATAGTCTAAATCAAATATTTTTATAATATTCCTTGAGTATAGTACATGCTCCCTTGCGCCTTGTCCCTCGGATATGTGCTTTGTGGATAGCCATCCAACTTCACTCTCGGAGTATGACGTCATCCGCACAAATGAAATTGTCCATCTCATCTCATAACTTTAATACTGGATTGAAAAATTTCATTTAAATTCGCCATCCGACTCCACACTCGGGGTACAATGTGAATAAATTCTTTCCGACCTTAAACTTTGGGTACGAAGTGAATTCATCAAGAAAATTCGGATCATAAGGTGTACGATACTCAAGGTTTATTATACTTTTGTTTGACTTTTTTTTCAAAAAAATCACAAAAAGAACATCAAATCATGGTCTAAAATGGAATTAAATGTCAAGATACCTTTTAATATAAAATTAGACTTTGAGTGATCAATTTCTTAATTTATATTAATTATTATCGACTCTCATACCATCTTTTATTTTTCCTTTTATTTAATCCGAAAATACCAAAAATATCATTCATATGCATTTCATATACGGTAGATCATGCATAATTTATAGTGTAGTTCATGCATATGTTCTATGTCATCCATGCATTTTCTCGTGTCATCCATGCATTTTCATGTCATTTAGAATATAGTTTTTAACTTTGTTAGTTCAATTTGCATGTCGTCTGGGCTAGAACGAATCTCAATTTCCACATGTCATAGTAGTGCATCCTTGCCTATTATTTATACCATGTCATGTAGTTTAATTGAATAATGTTGCATGCCATCTATGTTAGACGTCACATTCTTCTTGCATTAAAATTTGATTTTTTCCAAAGTCATAATGCTTGCCATATAGTTTGTCTGAACATCATGTAATCAAGTTTGCATTCATATAGTTAGGCTTTGCATTTGCATATTGCATTCATTTAAATAAAAACACCTAAAAAAATACCATTGCACCTTGCCTTATAAACCAAATCAATTGGATTTGCCAATTCAAGAAAACTTCACAAGAATGGTACCAAAGGGTATGAATTGAAAAAATTAACATAATTAAGTCCCTGAACTTAAATCTCTGATTTGCAGAAAATAAAGTTTCTCCTAATGCTTTGTTTAGATATCTAATCTACCTACCAAAAAAGATTAGTGGCAGCTCCAAAATTTAAAATTATTTGAATATGAACCTAAGTTGCAAATTGGTAGAGATTGGGAGAGCTCGCACTAGGTTAGTTAATTTATTTAATTAATCTAGTAATCCATTAACTTGGGAATTTCCAATTTTAAGGTCGCGACATTTTGCATGGCCATCTCGATTGTTTTACTTAGTCTTCTACATGCATCATAGTATTAATAAAAAAAAATTAAAATAGAGAGCATGCTTAGTAAGCATAGTGTAGCGAACTGGGACATCACACAATGCATTGTAGATTGAGAGATCAATTTGTTATAGTTAAGAGAATTCCTAATTTATTTTTAGGACATGATAGATAGGGGTAATCGATTTTTGGTCTGGTTCAATTCCACCCCAGAATCGGAAATCGGAAATCGAAATCGGATTTGATTCATCGGCTCGATTTGATTTTCGGGGCGGTCCAATGAAACAAGTGGATTATTAGTAAAGGTGAGAACTATGTACTTTAATTTTAATATATCAAATAAAATTAGATCTAAATTTAAAAGATAAAAAAAAAATAACATATGAATTTTGGGTTTTCATTTAATAAATAACAAAATAAATAAAAAAAATAATCAATCAAATCTAGAAGGTTTGTTTCCCCTAAGAACCGAATCGAAAATCTCGATAATCGACATCCATGGGAGTCGAATTGAATAGGCAAATTGGTTCAGTTTGATCTGAGTGATTCTATATTCAATCAATATATCATGCTCACTCCTGCTAATTAAATAGGGCGATTGCAATTTTACCAAAGAACATAAGTAACATGTTTATTTTCCACGCATGGGTTTCCATCACCTCACTAAGAATGCAATCTTTTCTGCGGATCCTGCGTTTGCAAGGGAGGGCCCCACTTTCACCACATAAGGCTGAAACTTGCACGTGGCAACACCAGATAAAAAAATGCTTATTTTTTTAGGCCTGATTACTGATTAGTAGTATATCTGGCAAGGTGGGGACCACTTAGATTTGCAACCAACAAGGCAAATTTCGAAGAGCGGCCAATGGACCGGGTTGACTGGGAGCACCGAAACGTGGAGCGACTCAGCTGACCCGGCAAACCACGTGACTACTCCTTGCCCGTTTGATTATTCCCTTTTTTAATATCTTCCCACTCTGGGAAAAATAATTTGCAAATTGCATGCATGGGGGACAAGTTGCGCTCTACCGTAAATTAATTTCCACGGTTTTGGTATTTTAATCTGACAAAGTACCGCTGTACCCATCACTCCTTGCCTTAAAAACGGGCAGAAAAGAGGAGCCACGTCGGGCGTCGTATTATTATTATTTTTTTTTTTGAGATAAAGACATTGAAAGTCCAAACACTTATGACGAACGTGAACTCGGGTCTTAAAACTTAAAAAATATATATAATTAAATATTAAAAATAATTAAAAATATAATTAAGTCCTAAAAAATTTAAAAAATGCAATCAAGTCATAAGACTTGTCAAATGGGTGAAAGTGAGTTCTTTCATTGATTTCATTTTTTGAAAACTTTGTAATTCGATTGCACTTTCGTGACAAGTCTTAAAATTTTTGAATACATCTTTTGAAAGTTTTAAGGTTTGATTGTACACTTGTCAATTTTAAGACTTGATTGCACTTTTTTTAAAATTTACAGTTCAATTACACTTTCATGATAAATTTTAGGATTTCGAGTGCCATTATCCCTAGTATTATTATTATTATTATTTTTTGCAAAATGTTCATCCCTATTGTTCTTGTGTGTTTTCCGCCGTTTGATTAGGTAATTTGAGATTTACGTAAATGGGGATACATCAAAACGGGTGTTGGGTTATCAATGCACATGGTGAATTGAATCAATTCCATGCAAGAATTAGACTTAGTCGCATAAATAGCTAATAAGGAAGGATTGGTGGAAGAAAATGAGGGACTTGATATTGACATTTTCAAGAAAATTAAGTATTGCCTTAGGCAATGATAAGAGATAAGTTGTTTGAGGTGGTATGGATGCGTGAACGTTGCCTTGGGATGATTCAGGAGAGTATAAGTATTTGGGTGGGCCGTAGTTTGAGGGAAATTAACCAAAAAAAAAAAAATTATTGCATGTTTGCCAATATTGTTTTAAATCTTTCCATTTGACCAATTTACCTATGTAGTTTGATAGGGGTTAAAAGAGTCCATGTAAAATTAGGGTTAATACCACGAAAAATCTCAAACTGGTATACCTATGACAAATTTATCCCAAACTATTTCTTATTTTTTACCATAATAAATTTCAAATTGATACACATATAAAAAATTTATCGAAAATTATTTTTTTGCCATAAAAAAATCTCAAACTAGTACATCTGCAATGCATTTACCCCAAAATAAATAATTTATCACAAAAATTTCAAACTAGTACAAATGTTACAAATTTACCCTGTTAGTTTTTGTTAAATCAAGTTAATATCAGGAAAAATCCAAAACTAATACATTTGTGATAAAATAGAGAGTAAAAATCCCATATCGATATACCGTCAACTACCACATATCATCTAACCGAATAATTTGATAGTAAAAATCAATGAAAACTAACGGATGGTAAATTTATCACAAATGTATTAGTTTGGGTAAATTTGTCACATGTGTGCTATTTTGAGATTTTTGATAGTCAAAAAGATAATTTGGAATAAATCAGTCATATGTATATCAGTTTGGAATTTTTTTGGTAAAAAAAATAGTTTGGGGTAAATTTGTCGCAGATGTATCAGTTTGAAATTTTTTATGGTATTAACCCTATAAATTACTTTGACACGATATTTTTTTTTTCTGTCAAATACATGGTATGTTTGAAATTAATTTACGTTTAGCTTTTCGCTTTTTAGAAGTCGAGATCTCTCTTTGATCCTGATAGTCTTTTGTTTCTTGAACATTAGATACAAATTATGACCCGAATCTTATAGATATTCATTTTAAAAGAAGAGCGTCAGGCGGATTTTGGCAGCGGAAGGCGTAATAGCTCTGCCCTTTCTTTGCCTCAGTAAGGGCGGACGCCGCACTTAGGTTGGGCCACTAGCCCTTGCATCACCGTAGTGACTAGTGGTGCTGGCGTGCGGGGGCCCCTCGCCATCGAAGACGAGGCAGAAGGGCCACCTCTAACCGGTAGTTTTTTTTTTTTGGTCGGTTGTTGGATTTTGTATCATATAATTATTATTTTATTGTGGATATATTTCTTTTCTTTTCTCTTATTCTGACCTGGGAACACATATCCTCCAAAAAAATATAAAAACACCAAGTTATCTTTCCAGCGAGTCCACTGTCACATAAAAAAAAAAAAATTGGGCGATAGAAGCTAGGAGGACAACATTGCCCCAGATTTAAAAACAGGCCCGTATTTGTTGTCTAGCGATACTATATCGGGGAAGGACATTAGAGGAAAAATAGTACGAACACCATCTTGGTTAAATGCCAACAATGAGCGAAATCTCGCGTCATATTCAGAGATTGATTTTCCTTCGCAAATATTAAATGATGGCATTAGATATTCTTTCCACCTAATCTTGCAAGATTTGTGTGTTCATAAACCGGTTGGCGGGATTTGATCAGATGACATCTAATTTTTGAAAATTGTCCCAACAAATTGCATAGAACTTGGGTTTTGTTGTGATATTTTTTTTCGCTCTGTACTTTTTGCTAATCTTGCGGCACGGACCTTTGATTTTATTTTAGCCCGAAATACCAACTCATAACATATATAATTGCATAGATATTCACCTATAGATTTCACATACAAATTTTGGTGGAAAAGTGCAAAAAAAAAAACACACATTTTTTGGTTTTTTTAAGGGTAAACAAATATCCCACCAACAAAAAAACAGGGTTTGTAAACAAATATACTATAAGTATAAATATGTATGTCGCATTAGTAAATGGCTGTTGAATAAAATGGAATGTACCTGTTGTATCTTCACTTATCATCCGTTTCAAAAAAAAGTAACGAAATCCGAAATTTGAAGGAGAAGCTAGAGTGGGATAATTTTTCCACGTTGCTGTACAAAACAACGGCTAGATAGCAGATGAAGTAAGAGGATCTCACTTGGATATCCTTTACCTCCACAAATGTTCTGAATCAACCAATCAAATTGTCCCAATAAAAAAGGAAAAGGCTATCTACCAATGGATCTGTTGTATACCAAAGAGAGAGAATGACCAATTGAACTCGGAAATAGAAAAATTGACAGAGATTGGCTTACCTCATATTTCATCGACCACAAATCGAGTGTGGACCAATATGGTCAACCTGGAAAGAACCCACCTCTATCATCCAATAAAATACTAAAAGATGCAAAAAAAAGGCCTGGTCCTCTCTTCTGCAAATATTCTAGGGGTCCATAACAATCCTAAAGGAGCCCACTGCTTATTTGTACCTAAAAATGGCCAATGTATTATCACTTTCGATACTGACATAAATGACCCTCACTTTAATGTGATAGTATGAACTTCTTTGTTCGATGTAGTCTGAACATGAGTAAATGTGGTCCCTAGATACTTTAACTTCAATGAGTAAACTATAGAAAATGTTTAATATTGTAACTTTCATTAATTTAAGTTCGGTATAATATTTCATATAATCATCACTAAGAAAATGTATCAAAACGAAGAATAACACTGTGAACAATCTAAAAATTCAGGGATGATATTATATAGTGGACAAATTAAAAGTTCATAGATCACCTTATTAATAGATTAAGTACAGAAAATTATTTATGTCATTTTTTCTGTGACTTTTGTTGGGCTATCTCATCGTCAGCAGTACTTTCCACTTGGCCATTGTCACCGTGCGTGCATCTTTCAGCTGTCCCTGTTGCGCCAGTCTTTTGGAGAATGTAACGTAGCTGTCTACCTGTATATCCCCACAATTTCCTCCCGAAAGACAGAAATTCCCCCACAATGATGCTCGCCCACGGGTGATTGTAAAGACTTGAATGGTCATATCCACTTCATCTCAGATTGGTAAGAAAAGGAAACTGTAAAATTTCTTCGTTTTAATATATGTAAGAAGACAAAATTTATAGTAAATTCACTGAGATTTTGTCTTCTGCTGTGATGCTTAAGCAAATCTTTATTTTTGAATTGCGTCCATGAAATTCATCTTCAAGCAAGAAAACAAAAGGAAAAGATATGTTTTTCAACTGTCAATCTAGACGTTGTTTGTTTTATTACCTAGCAGAAGTAAAATCCTATTGTTCTTCTGCTCTCCTGCATTATTGGCCATAGACCATACCGGTTACACTCTGCATTGCAGTAAAGTAACTCCTGCCAAAGTAGTCGGATTCAAGATCAGTCCAAAGCATTGAAGTAAAAACTGTGCACAAAATGGCGACACCCACGTTCCGTCATCGTCCCCCTCATAGATTTCAGTTTCAACCCCTCAAATATATGGTCACAATCACCACTAGGCCACGCCACAGAGTGCAGCAGAAACAACGCCAACAACAGCGTCATCATCTTCCGCATCAGGCATCGCACACTCTTCTTCTTCCTCCTCTTGTCTATGACACTCCTGATCCAAACGCAACACGGCACACAATGCAAATGCGCACTGCTTCTGATCTCCACGCCGCTTCCTCCTACTTATCTCACTTCTGCTGCTCCTCCTCGTTGCTGTCGCATATGGGTTCGGATCGATGGGGCCAATCTCCGCGGCGTTCGGCGACGACGGCTTCTTCTGTGCCATTGACGCCAGCGGCAAGCAGAGCGTGATCTGCTGGAGCAAGAACAGCTCGTCGAGTTCGTCCTCCTCTTCGACCTCCCCCTTCAGCGACATTCGAGATGGCGGCCCTCTCCGGCTGGCGAGGGCTTCCTCTGCGGACTTGGCGAACACCTCGCAGGCGTATTGCTGGAGCTACGGTGATCAGTAAGACCTCGTCCCTGCCATCTATCAGACCATGCTTATTCCCACATCGCCGCTGGAAAGGATCACGTCTGCGCCCGTCAGAGGATCTTACTATTCCGAGCACTATTGGGGTACCGTTGACTGTTGGGACATCGTGGCATCCACCAATCGTAGCTCCAGCTCCGTCGAAAGTTCCTTGTTCTCATGATCAATATATTAGCAACCTCGTCTTTAGGGACCGTCGTTTGGGGGGCCGGACGTTAGCTGTTGGTGGGGTAAGAGAAGGTGGTCAGGTATGTTGGGAGGAGACCAAGTCCGAGATTCGGGTGCAGGGGGTGTCGGCAGTTTCGCGGTATAGCTTAAGGGAACAGGTTCTCTTTGTGGAATCGTCCGAAGTTCTGGTGAGGTCAAGTTGGGTGATAAAGGTATTTGCGGTCAATTGCTGGAACCCGGTCAATTCGCCTCGGGCGCAGGCTCTCCACTGTTGTGGGATCGAGCGGACAACACGAAGTGTGACTGTTGGCCGGCAACTATACTCTTCTTGTCCCCGATGTTCTGGGTTCCTGCCGATCGCTGCGGATTACCGTCTGCGGCATTAGGAAGTGATTAAGTATTGACTGTGGTTAACACACACTTCCGGTCGTCTGATTAGATCCTCCGCCGAATGGCAGTCTGGTCTCTGTACAGCTGGATCGTGCCAGTTACAGGCAGTTCGATATTTCAATGCGAAGCATTACGAACGATGAGGGATTGATCAATTAGTTCTCGAAGAGATCTCAACAACTGCTGCCTGTGGGTTAATGCTCTGAAGGTTCTTCTTGTCCAGTCCCATGCAC
>JAGVVM010011981.1:0-13709 GCA_019149425.1 Psidium friedrichsthalianum
AGAACCATTCTATCGAAATGCCTTCAAAGAAAGGAAAGAACCATTGAATAAAAGAGGGTTATGACAGAGCACATGCATTATTTTGGACCAAACACATTTTAAACTTGGTAAAACGATGATTCCCGCGCGTGGCCCCCGGTGGGGGGGGGGGGGTGGGTGTGGATGGTGTAAAACACGAACAAAACCTGAAGGAAATGTAATCTGACTGATTAGCAAAAGTAACAATGCGTTTGGTATCAGGCTTAGGCACTGGAAGAGATGCTTTAAATATTTGCCGCATCTTTGTCCCTAGGGACTGAGACAAAGATATCAATCACAAAAACTTCCCATAATCCAAACCAGATAATACACTTATTTTTGCACCAATTACAAAGGATAAATATCTTGCAACACTACTTCATAATTTCACAATTCAGGGTAAATGTATAATTTGGACTGAGAGAAGTTCCATTAACATATAAAAGAAATCAAAAACTTCATCTAGTAAGATCGACTTGTTCGGTATAGCTGCGTTCGACCAGATGCCTTCCGTACAATATGAATGACTAATTTACTTTACTTGCCATACTTGCCAGAGAGAAACAAACCTCAATCTCACGATACCACTTTAATGCTTTAGAATATGTAGACATCCCAAAAGATCAAAGTGAAACTCTTGTCAATCTATTGCTCATCTCATAGATTATTTCAATTAGCGCATTCCTTTTCTCTTAAATATTAATCAGTTGTCTACTCTCACCATACTCTTTTGTTGTCACGTATTTTTTAAAAGAAAAGAAAGACACAAAAGTTGAACAATATTCACCAAAAGTGCTTGGAGGGCATGTAAAACCAGCACGGAAGCCATGTTTTTTGGCAGTATATGATATTAACTTCGGTGGCAATCCACCACTGGGGTTTGTCAAGGGACAATTTCGAAAAACAAAGCATAAATAACAAAAAAACAGAGATTCTATTGATTTACAGTTTACCTTGGTCGAGAAGTTGTTAAGAATCAAATGAGGATAGGCCTCAGGCATAGTGCCAATCGCCTTTTTGTCCTTAATATCATGCCTTTGTAACCTACATAATACAAAATTAAAGCCCACATAGTTTCTCAAGAGAAAAGCTCGGGAAAAAGTCAAGGAAAATACAGAATCCAATTTACTCACCACATTGAGTAATCCAAAATATGCAGTTTGGACCAAAAGGTAGATGGCTTATTATCATACCATCCGGCACACCACGATGTTCATGAACCAGATCACATCAGTGAAGTCATGTGCTCGGCCAGTTTCAATAATTTCAGATATAACCTGCATTGAGGATCTAATTAAGCTAAATTACAAACTTCAGTTAGGCATGTCAATAACAAATTAACAATCTCCAAACTCCAAATTTCACTCACACTAAATTCCTCCCCCCTGAAGACAATGAAACTATACTTCAGACTCATTTCTATGAAAAGTCATATTTGTCTTACATCATACAATCTTCCAAAAGAACAAATAATCACCCCATTTCACCAGCACCTCATTTTGCATCAGTAATTCCTGAACAAAACAGAACCATATGGAAGGATATCACAATTAGAAAAGAACATTCCACCGACCTGACCACCACCGGTTCATACGCTGTGCATTAGGGAATACAATTGTCAGTTCCTGTAAGTAGCACCATACAAACAGCAATTAGGAGGGAAATGCCAACTGCCGAGGAAATGCCAACTGCCGCTACATTATCGAAGTGGCCATCTAATGGACACCCCAAACCAATCAAATAGACAACGGTTCCCTTGAAGACAAACCCACCTTTATAAACTGTTTAAGAGGAGCACTAGGATCCCTCGATGTAGTGAGTAATATTTTTGGATCTCTCTCCATGGCATGTGCATACTCGTCATCAATGTGTGTTCTCGGGACTACATTTGAGCAACACAAATGGCATATCAGCAGTATTCTATTTCTTGAACGAAAAATCAGCTTCATAAATTGAAAAGGAAAACATCACATGGCGCAGACGTCAAATGAATAATTCAGACACCCCTCCTTCAACTTCAAGAACTATGGTGGAAATTTCGTCTTCACAAAAAGACCTCGTCTCCAAAAATGTGCAGTACTCAAACTCCAAAACAACTAAATTTTCATCACTTGTGTTGTCTTAAACGGCAATCAGAAACTTATGACGTTAGTACTAGATTCCGTACACGGGAAGCAATTGTAACCCTCGGATCAGAATCCTCCAGAGCTATTTCATATTCAATGAAACATTCTCATGGGAGAAGCAGATAGTAGATGACTAAGTACCAGTAGTGTTTTCATCCTCAAGGTCAATCTCTTGCCGAAGCGCGGCCTCCTCGTTCCTCAGCTCAGTTGGGATCGGCTTTCCCTCTGAACAATAATAGAAAAACGAAACATTTGAACAACCACCGAGATGAATCGATGTGTATACACAAAGAAAGCGGATTCGTAAAACAGATCATGTGGGTTTTGCGTTTACCTTCAAGAGCTTGCTTGATCTTTCGCTTCTTCTCGTAGAGCAACCTCTCTTTGCCCTCCAAGTTCTTCCGGTACAAGTACTCTCTGCGCAACCGTACGTTTCTCCGCAGCATCTCTTCCCTTCTTTGATTGCGAGGAACGAACCGGCAGAAAGATTCGCCTGAATTTAGCGGAAGATGTGGGAGCAGATCAAATTAGGGTTTATCGTGAAGGAGAAGAGAGGCGGGGTTTTAGGTTGTTTTGTTGCCGCTCGCGCTAGGAGCCGTTAATTGCTATTGCATTTCCCCCGGGATGAGAAAAAAAAAAAAACATCATCTATCCAAATCGGACCGAACTGTAATCAACCGATTGATTTCAGATAAAACTGATGAGTACCATTCTAATTTTCGATTTCAATATTTTGTAATAAGCAAATACCAATTCCTTTTGTGATTTCGGATGAGAACCATCCAATTCACTCAACCAAACGGGTTTCTTCATATAATATAAATGTGTATTCTTTTAATTTAAATCATCTCCCTTAAAACCCTAAAGTCCAAACCCATCTATCTAAAAAAAAAAAGAATCTGTACCTAATTTATTTTCATGTTTGATATGTGTTATCCATTACGGATGAATTTGAAAACCTGCGTTAATTAGTTAATCAATTATTATTGCATTTCTCACAATACTCGACTCCATTAATGACAATAATATTGCCGCCTGCAAAGATATTGTCCTTACGTTTTCATGTGATAAGAATACTGAATACAAACGTGAGGAATGCACTGCCAAAGTCTCAAGTTGAACTATCCTTCTTTAATCGCTAAGGACTAGTTTTATTTTCTTTTTTAATTGATGTTGATGCTTAGTATAATCATAATTAGGATCCAATCGGAAACCAAACGAAACCGGTGGTTCGATTCTCGAGTGGATTTATAAAACAAGTGGGTGATTCGCAATTCGCATTTTGTGAAATCAATCTTTAACGGGCGATTCTCGGTTTTAGGATGGAAACCACTCATCCTAAAATCAATCATCCCTAGACTACACCGCATGTCATTTTAAGCTGGCCAAGAAAGTAGGTAAATAGATAAAGATCTCATTAACAATATTAAAAATAAAATTCGTTATTGCAAGAGAATGGCAATCCAAAAGAAATGAAGAACATCCTCTATTAAGGTGTTTCAATTTGCTCAAAAGATTAAATTGGTCCACATTACCTGATGAACCTTCACTTCACATGCTAGCAAAAAACATAATGAAGGGTTAATAATTGTCACAAGATTAGAATTCAAAGGGGTATTGTATAATAATTAAAAGTTCAAGAGCCATGATCTTTTGCCCTCAATGTTTATAGTGGTTTTGATGGCCATGGTTGCTTAGGCTTGATGGCTATGGCTGCTTAGGCATGCTAATAGTGGTTCCAAGTGATTTGGAGGATTTATTGGATAATCCCATGGAGATAAATTATAATTTCGGTTTTATAACTTATTGCCACTTATTTTTTTTTAAAAAATTTGGATATAACTTAACAGAAGGGTACTTTATTCCCAATTGCGATCTTGTGTTTTTGGGATATAAATAGTCGGATTGATTATATTGTGTGTATATATAAATATATATATATATATGGCTTCTTTTAATTTTGAAACATGTTAGTTATTGATTTATCTTTATGATACTCCTTACTTGTAGACTATACAGTTAAAATAACTATTAGTTTGCTAGAATAAACCAGTGTAATGAGATTCAAGAACAGTGACTCAACTTTTCTAATTTTTATAAATCCCGCTTGAAAGATTTAAATTATTTGATTGAGTGAAGTGATAAATGAGTGTAATTTGTCTTTAATGTAAAGCTCGCGTCATATATTGAAGCCATCGATTCCAATTCATCAAAACTGTTATGCACAAGTTAGGCTTCATTTGTTTCACAAAAAAAATTATAAAAAATAATTTTCAAAAATAATCGTTTGTATAAGTTCAGTAAATAGATAAGCGAAAAATATTTTTATCACATAACTTGTTATTGAAAATCAAAACAGTATCCATTGACAAGATATTTACTTTACTCTAAAGTCAAGACCAGAACACTCCATCTGAAACAACAGAAATCGAAAATGACGTGTCACAAATACATTCTATCATACTTGAGGTGCTTCAAAACAACAAACACTCTCGCTTTTTTATGAAACACAAAGTGAGCTTATATTAACATTACATACGTACTTTATCCCTGCCAAAATTTACAATAACACCCCATATTATTTTGGAAAAATAGTAAGTTTTCGTTTATGTACTGTATAATTTACACGGCGAGGAGTTTCCATGATTCTTCCACTTAAGTAACCCACCAGCTGAGACCAATTACAATCAGGTGAAGCAAACAAACAATATTCTCCTGAAAAAAGGAGCTAACAAATGATGAACACACACTCGAAATGCATCACTCTCAGAAGTAGCTAGACTGGATTTGCAAGAGTTCAAGCTGTGCCAGTATTCTCGCCACGGTGGATTTCAATCTGGAATTCGCACTCTGGGCCAGATCAATGAGCACCATCTGAGCAGATGCTCCATACTTTAGTCTGTGTTCGTCAATTCTGAAGATCTTCTCTAGCATTGTTAATGCTTTCTCTTGAGCCTTCACATTTCCTGATTCCAGAACTTTTATCAGGGCCGGGACACCTGACATTTTAGCCAAGTAATTGCTCCCATTCTCGCAATTCTCGTCCTGGATGAGAGTTGCGATCGCATCTAGAACAGCTTCATCAGCTTCTCTCTCCGTGCCTTCTAGCACATGAATCAGTGGAGCCACGGCACCTGCTTTGACAATGCAAAATGTGCATTTGACTTTGCAGAAGCTTTCGTGAACTTCACAAAGTGCATCAGAGGAAGGGGACGCACATAACCACCTCGATCTTTTAGATTTTGCAAGGGAGAATGAGTTTTGTGATAATTGAGCCAGCGCGTTTGCAGCTCTGGCTCTTGCAATTGGTGAACCACTGGATAGCAACTTCACAAGGGAAAGAATAGCCCCGTGTTCTGCAGAAAAATGTTGCAGTTTCTTGTCAGATGGAGTAGTAAATCGAATCAGCACACCTGCAATGCTCTCTTCCAACCAGAGCTCAGCCTGATCTGTGGATGTTGAAGTCGCAGAACTAGAACTCTTTGCTGACAACAAAATGGGCAGCAAATTTGCCCTCTTCATCGTATCCGTCGCTTTCTTATCAGCAATAGGGATATTGCTCAGTATGCCAACTGCTGCAGCTTTTTCAATCATACTTATGGAGGTCGCTGTAATGCTGACCAGAGTGAATAAGTGAGATTCTCCTAGCTGCTCTCCCAACTCTTCTGGTGAATCTTTAGAAAGAGTGTAAAGTAATTTCAACGCGTCGGTTCTTATTTTAGTGTTACTCTCAGTGAGAAAGGGAAGGAGAAGTTGAAATGCACCCTTCTCCCTCATTTTCCTTTTAACTTTGTATGCACTAGGATGGGCTGCAATGGAGTTGAGAGCTTGTAGAAGGTGGCGCTGGATTTTTGGGCTTGACAGATTCAAAAGTGAGAGCATCTGTTGAGCCACTTCTGGATTGACTAAAGCTGATTCTGAATGAGCAATTCGAGCAAGAATAGCTGATGCAGGCTCCCGGAGAGTCATCAGAACCGATGTTACAGAGAAAAGTAGCTGAAGTAGATAGCCCACAATACCAGAGCTGACTAAACGCTGGATATTCTCTGTCGAGCTGGATAGGTCATGCAGTGCACTCAATGCAGATAGCTTAGCTTCAAGCTTCCCTGCACTGAACATTTTGACAAGGGGATTTATTGCCCCATCTTCCCCAAGAGAAGCTTTACTTTGATCGGTCAGCTCCATCCGCGAAAGTGCAGAAGCCATGAGAACTTTGCTCATGTCAGAACCTGCAAAGACATTTTGTCAATACACGACATCACATACGGCTCTGAAATCTCGTTAGATCTTTGACAGAGTTTGAGAGTTGTCAGCCTTAAAATACATATCCACGCACAGCCATTTATTGACACACAACACAAGCTAATAATCGTATGTTGCGATCGCTCTCTTCATACTTCCAAAGCTCTGATTTACTCTTTGACAAGGCATATTCTATAAACTGTGATATCAGGACCAAAGGGATAAATGCGGTCCACATATCAAACGTCTTCATCATCAATTTAACTGGGTATATCTTCCCTCAGCAATCCAATTGCACATTAATGAAGTGAAGGAAAGTAAGGGCCAGCTAGGCACTATTATGTGTAGCCATTAAACGGAGTTTTTGTAACTGGCGATTAGACACTAATCCATAGAACTAGCCTTTTAATCCACACGAAGGTGCATGCACACTGACTCATGAAACCAGCACATGATATGCCGTGAAAGTTAAACAGACTTGGCTGCTACTGCAATCATTCGAGATTTTGCAACCACTCAAAATATGTGGCAAAGAAACTTGATGGAGACAATACCTTCTTTAAGGTACTGCACGAGTGGCTTGAAATATCCAGCTTCAGCCATATGAAGTGCATTCTGTGTATTGCTAGACAAAGCATTACACAGAATGCACTTCATATGGCTGAAGCTGGATATTTCAAGCCACTCGTGCAGTACCTTAAAGAAGGTATTGTCTCCATCAAGTTTCTTTGCCACATATTTTGAGTGGTTGCAAAATCTCGAATGATTGCAGTAGCAGCCAAGTCTGTTTAACTTTCACGGCATATCATGTGCTGGTTTCATGAGTCAGTGTGCATGCACCTTCGTGTGGATTAAAAGGCTAGTTCTATGGATTAGTGTCTAATCGCCAGTTACAAAAACTCCGTTTAATGGCTACACATAATAGTGCCTAGCTGGCCCTTACTTTCCTTCACTTCATTAATGTGCAATTGGATTGCTGAGGGAAGATATACCCAGTTAAATTGATGATGAAGACGTTTGATATGTGGACCGCATTTATCCCTTTGGTCCTGATATCACAGTTTATAGAATATGCCTTGTCAAAGAGTAAATCAGAGCTTTGGAAGTATGAAGAGAGCGATCGCAACATACGATTATTAGCTTGTGTTGTGTGTCAATAAATGGCTGTGCGTGGATATGTATTTTAAGGCTGACAACTCTCAAACTCTGTCAAAGATCTAACGAGATTTCAGAGCCGTATGTGATGTCGTGTATTGACAAAATGTCTTTGCAGGTTCTGACATGAGCAAAGTTCTCATGGCTTCTGCACTTTCGCGGATGGAGCTGACCGATCAAAGTAAAGCTTCTCTTGGGAAGATGGGGCAATAAATCCCCTTGTCAAAATGTTCAGTGCAGGGAAGCTTGAAGCTAAGCTATCTGCATTGAGTGCACTGCATGACCTATCCAGCTCGACAGAGAATATCCAGCGTTTAGTCAGCTCTGGTATTGTGGGCTATCTACTTCAGCTACTTTTCTCTGTAACATCGGTTCTGATGACTCTCCGGAGCCTGCATCAGCTATTCTTGCTCGAATTGCTCATTCAGAATCAGCTTTAGTCAATCCAGAAGTGGCTCAACAGATGCTCTCACTTTTGAATCTGTCAAGCCCAAAAATCCAGCGCCACCTTCTACAAGCTCTCAACTCCATTGCAGCCCATCCTAGTGCATACAAAGTTAAAAGGAAATGAGGGAGAAGGGTGCATTTCAACTTCTCCTTCCCTTTCTCACTGAGAGTAACACTAAAATAAGAACCGACGCGTTGAAATTACTTTACACTCTTTCTAAAGATTCACCAGAAGAGTTGGGAGAGCAGCTAGGAGAATCTCACTTATTCACTCTGGTCAGCATTACAGCGACCTCCATAAGTATGATTGAAAAAGCTGCAGCAGTTGGCATACTGAGCAATATCCCTATTGCTGATAAGAAAGCGACGGATACGATGAAGAGGGCAAATTTGCTGCCCATTTTGTTGTCAGCAAAGAGTTCTAGTTCTGCGACTTCAACATCCACAGATCAGGCTGAGCTCTGGTTGGAAGAGAGCATTGCAGGTGTGCTGATTCGATTTACTACTCCATCTGACAAGAAACTGCAACATTTTTCTGCAGAACACGGGCTATTCTTTCCCTTGTGAAGTTGCTATCCAGTGGTTCACCAATTGCAAGAGCCAGAGCTGCAAACGCGCTGGCTCAATTATCACAAAACTCATTCTCCCTTGCAAAATCTAAAAGATCGAGGTGGTTATGTGCGTCCCCTTCCTCTGATGCACTTTGTGAAGTTCACGAAAGCTTCTGCAAAGTCAAATGCACATTTTGCATTGTCAAAGCAGGTGCCGTGGCTCCACTGATTCATGTGCTAGAAGGCACGGAGAGAGAAGCTGATGAAGCTGTTCTAGATGCGATCGCAACTCTCATCCAGGACGAGAATTGCGAGAATGGGAGCAATTACTTGGCTAAAATGTCAGGTGTCCCGGCCCTGATAAAAGTTCTGGAATCAGGAAATGTGAAGGCTCAAGAGAAAGCATTAACAATGCTAGAGAAGATCTTCAGAATTGACGAACACAGACTAAAGTATGGAGCATCTGCTCAGATGGTGCTCATTGATCTGGCCCAGAGTGCGAATTCCAGATTGAAATCCACCGTGGCGAGAATACTGGCACAGCTTGAACTCTTGCAAATCCAGTCTAGCTACTTCTGAGAGTGATGCATTTCGAGTGTGTGTTCATCATTTGTTAGCTCCTTTTTTCAGGAGAATATTGTTTGTTTGCTTCACCTGATTGTAATTGGTCTCAGCTGGTGGGTTACTTAAGTGGAAGAATCATGGAAACTCCTCGCCGTGTAAATTATACAGTACATAAACGAAACTTACTATTTTTCCAAATAATATGGGGTGTTATTGTAAATTTTGGCAGGGATAAAGTACGTATGTAATGTTAATATAAGCTCACTTTGTGTTTCATAAAAAAGCGAGAGTGTTTGTTGTTTTGAAGCACCTCAAGTATGATAGAATGTATTTGTGACACGTCATTTTCGATTTCTGTTGTTTCAGATGGAGTGTTCTGGTCTTGACTTTAGAGTAAAGTAAATATCTTGTCAATGGATACTGTTTTGATTTTCAATACAAGTTATGTGATAAAAATATTTTTCGCTTATCTATTTACTGAACTTATACAAACGATTATTTTTTGAAAATTATTTTTTATAATTTTTTTTGGTGAAACAAATGAAGCCTAACTTGTGCATAACAGTTTTGATGAATTGGAATCGATGGCTTCAATATATGACGCGAGCTTTACATTAAAGACAAATTACACTCATTTATCACTTCACTCAATCAAATAATTTAAATCTTTCAAGCGGGATTTATAAAAATTAGAAAAGTTGAGTCACTGTTCTTGAATCTCATTACACTGGTTATTTCTAGCAAACTAATAGTTATTTTAACTGTATAGTCTACAAGTAAGGAGTATCATAGAGATAAGATAAACAAACATAAATCAAAATAAAAGAAGTTTCAAAAATTAAATATATAATATATATATTTATATATACACACAATATAATCAATCCGACTATTTATATCCCAAAAACACAAGATCGCAATTGGGATAAAGTACCCTTCTGTTAAGTTATATCCAAATTTTTTAAAAAAAAATAAGTGGCAATAAGTTATAAAACCGAAATTATAATTTATCTCCATGGGATTATCCAATAAATCCTCCAAATCACTTGGAACCACTATTAGCATGCCTAAGCAGCCATAGCCATCAAGCCTAAGCAACCATGCCATCAAAACCACTATAAACATTGAGGGCAAAAGATCATGGCTCTTGAACTTTTAATTATTATACAATACCCCTTTGAATTCTAATCTTGTGACAATTATTAACCTCTTCATTATGTTTTTTGCTAGCATGTGAAGTGAAGGTTCATCAGGTAATGTGGACCAATTTAATCTTTTGAGCAAATTGAAACACCTTAATAGAGGATGTTCTTCATTTCTTTTGGATTGCCATTCTCTTGCAATAACGAATTTTATTTTTAATATTGTTAATGAGATCTTTATCTATTTACCTACTTTCTTGGCCAGCTTAAAATGACATGCGGTGTAGTCTAGGGATGATTGATTTTAGGATGAGTGGTTTCCATCCTAAAACCGAGAATCGCCCGTTAAGATTGATTTCACAAAATGCGAATTGCGAATCACCCCTTGTTTTATAAATCCACTCGAGAATCGAACCACCGGTTTCGTTTGGTTTCCGATTGGATCCTAATTATGATTATACTAAGCATCAACATCAATTAAAAAAGAAAATAAACTAGTCCTTAGCGATTAAAGAAGGATAGTTCAACTTGAGACTTTGGCAGTGCATTCCTCACGTTTGTATTCAGTATTCTTATCACATGAAAACGTAAGGACAATATCTTTGCAGGCGGCAATATTATTGTCATTAATGGAGTCGAGTATTGTGAGAAATGCAATAATAATTGATTAACTAATTAACGCAGGTTTTCAAATTCATCCGTAATGGATAACACATATCAAACATGAAAATAAATTAGGTACAGATTCTTTTTTTTTTTTGGATAGATGGGTTTGGACTTTAGGGTTTTAAGGGAGATGATTTAAATTAAAAGAATACACATTTATATTATATGAAAAACCCGTTTGGTTGAGTGAATTGGATGGTTCTCATCCGAAATCACAAAGGAATTGGTATTTGCTTATTACAAAATATTGAAATCGAAAATTAGAATGGTACTCATCAGTTTATCTGAAATCAATCGGTTGATTACAGTTCGGTCCGATTGGGATAGATGATGTTTTTTTTTTTTCTCATCCCGGGGGAAATGCAATAGCAATTAACGGCTCCTAGCGCGAGCGGCAACAAAACAACCTAAACCCCGCCTCTCTTCTCCTTCACGATAAACCCTAATTTGATCTGCTCCCACATCTTCCGCTAAATTCAGGCGAATCTTTCTGCCGTTTCGTTCCTCGCAATCAAAGAAGGGAAGAGATGCTGCGGAGAAACGTACGGTTGCGCAGAGAGTACTTGTACCGGAAGAACTTGGAGGGCAAAGAGAGGTTGCTCTACGAGAAGAAGCGAAAGATCAAGCAAGCTCTTGAAGGTAAACGCAAAACCACATGATCTGTTTTACGAATCCGCTTTCTTTGTGTATACACATCGATTCATCTCGGTGGTTGTTCAAATGTTTCGTTTTTCTATTATTGTTCAGAGGGAAAGCCGATCCCAACTGAGCTGAGGAACGAGGAGGCCGCGCTTCGGCAAGAGATTGACCTTGAGGATGAAAACACTACTGGTACTTAGTCATCTACTATCTGCTTCCCATGAGAATGTTTCATTTGAATATGAATAGCTCTGGAGGATTCTGATCCGAGGGTTACAATTGCTTCCCGTGTACGGAATCTAGTACTAACGTCATAAGTTTCTGATTGCCGTTTAAGACAACACAAGTGATGAAATTTAGTTGTTTTGGAGTTTGAGTACTGCACATTTTTGGAGACGAGGTCTTTTTGTGAAGACGAATTTCCACCATAGTTCTTGAAGTTGAAGGAGGGGTGTCTGAATTATTCATTTGACGTCTGCGCCATGTGATGTTTTCTTTTCAATTTATGAAGCTGATTTTTCGTTCAAGAAATAGAATACTGCTGATATGCCATTTGTGTTGCTCAAATGTAGTCCCGAGAACACACATTGATGACGAGTATGCACATGCCATGGAGAGAGATCCAAAAATATTACTCACTACATCGAGGGATCCTAGTGCTCCTCTTAAACAGTTTATAAAGGTGGGTTTGTCTTCAAGGGAACCGTTGTCTATTTGATTGGTTTGGGGTGTCCATTAGATGGCCACTTCGATAATGTAGCGGCAGTTGGCATTTCCCTCCTAATTGCTGTTTTGTATGGTGCTACTTACAGGACTGACAATTGTATTCCCTAATGCACAGCGTATGCACCGTGGTGGTCAGTCGGTGGAATGTTCTTTCTCTAATTTGGTGATATCCTTTCCATATGGTTTCTGTTTTGTTCAGGAATTACTGATTCAATAGGCTGGTGAAATGGGGTGATTATTTGTTTTTTGGAAGTATTGTATGATGTAAAGACAAATATGACTTTTCATAGAAATGAGTTTTTCTGAAGTATAGTTTCATTGTCTTCAGGGGGGAGAATCTAAGGTGTGCGTGAAATTTGGTGTTTGGAGATTGTTATTTGTTATTGACATGCTAACTGAAGTTTGTAATTTAGCTTAATTAGATCCTCATGCAGGTTTATATCTGAAATTATTGAAACTTGCCGGGGGGGGCACATGACCTTCACTGATGTTGATCTTGGTTCATGAACATCGTGGTGTGCCCGGTGGTATGATATAAGCCATCTACCTTTTGTCCAACTGCATATTTTGGGATTCTCAATGTGGTGAGTAAATTGGATTCTGTCTTTTCCTTGACTTTTCCTCGAGCTTTCTCTTGAGAACTATGTGGCTTTAATTTTGTATTTATGTAGGTTACAAGGCATGATATTAAGGACCAAAAAGGCGCTTTGGCACTATGCCTTAGGCCGTACTCGGCTCATTTGATTCTTAACAACTTTCTCGAACAAAAGGTAAACTGTAATCAATAGAAATCTCTGTTTTGTTGTTTATTTATGCTTTGTTTTTTCGAAATTGTCCGTTGACAACCCAGTGGTGGATGCCACCGGAAGTTTAATATCATATACTGCACAAACAACATGGCTTCCGTGCGGTTAACATGCCCTCCAAGCACTTTTTGGTTCGCTGATTGTTCAACTTTTGTGTCTTTCTTTTCTTTTACACAATACGGACAACAAAGAGTATGGGGTTAGAGAGTAGACAACTGATTAATATTTTAAGAGTAAACGGAATGCCTAATGAAATAATATATGGAGATGGCATATGAATTGACAAGATTTTCACTTTGATCTTTTGGGATGTCTACATATCTAAAGCATTAAAGTGTATCGTGAGTTGAGGTTTGTTTTCTCCTGGCAATGTAAAGGTAAATTATCATTCATATTGTCGGAAGGCATCGGTCGAACGCATCTATACCGAACAGTCGATCTTACTTAGATGAATTTTTTGATTTCTTTTATATGTTATGGAACTTCCTCTCAGTCCAATCTATCATTTTACCCTGACTTGGTGAAATTTAAAGTAGTTGTATGCAGATATTTTATCACTTTGTAATTGGTGTCAAAATCATTGTATTATCTTGGTTTGGATATGGGAAGTTTTTTGTGAATTGATAA
>JAGVVM010011983.1:0-14029 GCA_019149425.1 Psidium friedrichsthalianum
TTTCAATAGGACGTGAGCAAAGATGGTCGGGCCTCGGAGAGATTATTTGTACGGTGGGGCCTAGATAGAAGCTTCTCTGATGATTGAGAGGTGTGTCGGAGTCAGCATTCTTCAAAGTTGTTGGAATTTTACGAGTATAGAGAGAAAAGAGAAAAGGCTCAGTTGGCTTCCGGACTCTTTTGAAAGCTACTTAATTGCAGATTCGAGATGTTAAATGACTATTCCACACTTTGGATCGACAAGATTGGTGTTGTTCATCCCATTGGTGTATGTTAACGTGGGTCTGTTCATTTTCGCGGAAAAAACAAATGTTGAAAAATCTTGACGATGGAATATTTTCGTCGACTATACCAAGCGCATGACGATCGTGAGATTTTTAGATTTTTTTTTTGTTGAATTATTCACTTTCGGTTGCCTACCCAGATCCTAATTGTAGGTTACTTGGTCGTGTTGGCCGGACCTCCTAGTCTATGAATCAGGTTGTCGCGTAGTCTTGGTGTTTTGGTTTTATTTAGCGGCTACCCTCTTCCTACGGTCGCATGCGCATACCGCTATCGTAAACCTAGTTTTTTCATAGGAGGTGATGGATGAATTTGACCCTAATCACAAGGAGTCATTCTTCCCCAAAAAAGAAAGAAAGAAACATTGACCTCTAGTTGATAAGGCACGCTGGGTGCAATTTGCCTCTGATCGTTCAGATCACCGCGTTTCTCGTACCTTTTGAGAGTGTTTGATTTTCTACGATTTTGGACGTTCTGTCTCGGTTTTAGGATTCCAATATAGTTCTTGTGCTTCTATCAATTGTTGCTTTTCTCAAAGATTCCTAATGTCTAATTATACATGCACACTAAAAACTAAGGATGAGAATCTGATATTAAAGATTTATGGTGATTCTACTAGGGCCAACATCTCATGTTCGTATGCCAAATTCATGTCATAATCGGGTTAGAGTCATGCTAAATATAGCAATATTATTTAAAAAGATAAACGTAGTAACTAATGTGACGGAGAGGATCTGTCATTATTTTTTTTTTGGGTAGTTCATACTCTAATTGATAGAAAGGCAATGGATCGCGTTCCGTGGTGAGTGGGCAGGATAGTGTCCGTAATCAATGAAGGAGATTTATAGTTTGAGCTTGTATTTTATTTGTATTGTTGGCTTGAGCCTCATGTATAACTAATGTTGTGTATAATTTTTTCTCTTTTAATTGAGAGTGTATTAGAAGGTGCAAGGTGATAATTTTAATTAAAAACTCGTTGGACGTAAACCTAATTTGAGGGTGAACCAGGATAAATATTGCGTCTTGATTTCTCCTTTTCGCCTCTACTCTCTATTTCGGTTGCTTGTGCACTAATCTTCAATATATCCTATAATGTTTGTGAAGATAGATTCCTTCTACTTAGGATGGGTAAATGAGTTTCATGACGGATCATTGATAATTTTGATGTGGCTATGAAATAGGAGTATGATTTTAATCGCGGATAAATTGAGCAACTCATCTTATATAAAATACTCTATAAAAAAAGGACCAATGGCAATTAGTGTTATTAAATCCAAATCGCAAAGCGAAATTGTCCTCACTCGTCGGTTCAATAATTTTCTCAAAGCTTCCAAAGCTATCACATCGAAAGTGACTGCAAGTGGAATGCTCAAATTTCCTTTAACAAAGCAAAGATTTGAACAACTAGTACTTTTATCAAACCTTATAATCGACCGTCCTAGTCCAAGAAATAAGTGGTGGGTTCCCATCATGTATTGAATTCTTCTGCCAGCACCACCCAAGCCTTTGATCTCATCCTTTCGTGCATAGAATATTGAACTTAGGACAAACAACGTGCGATTTAGTAGTTAGTGACAAAAGCAATAATTCACCTAACATAATAAAGCAAAAGGGGGGCTCCACATAGTTGGGAGATTTCTTGTCGCCTAAGGAGCGGTCTTGAATCAAGACCCTGGAATTCAACAAAACTTCACCTCATGGTGGTGCTGATTCAAACAAAAGAAGGGTGTCTTCACCAATCATCAACCCCTCGGTGATCAGGGTTGAAAGGGTTTGTGATTGATTGGGTTCATTTTTTGATATCTATTTGGAAAATCAAGATGGGATATTCTCAATTCTAAATAATTTCCAATCATAGTAGTTCACCGTAACGAGGGTGCAATGGATGGTTAAGGACCTTAATTACTTTAGGAAGCTAATTAGAGGGCTTGTGTCTTGCCTAGATTAGAAGCTGCGGTACAAATTATTGAGATATTGAGGATAGTTTTATACTTAGCATTAGCACTACAAAATATCCTCCTACAATATTTTGTTAGTGCTCATACTGACTATAACATCTATCCTCAACTTTGCCCTCATAATCCGGCTTCAAAAAAGTGCACATGTATCTCGAGATTTGAAGAGAAAATTACCTTTGCACCCTGAGTTTGACCCGTCTTCTCTTGTTGGGTTACAGACATGACATCGTCCATGTTAATATTTAGGTAAGACATGTGGCGATTTTCGTAAGTTGTAATTCACCAATTAGAGACATGGTTGGAGAAAACTATAACCCACCTTGAGACCATTTAGATCCAAAACCATGCGTTTAACACATCGATTGGCCTCGAGTTCCACCTAATGGCGTCAAGCTTGAGAAATCTTAGATGCAACGTATAGGGTTTTGAATTAAAGGATGCAAGTTGTAGTAAAGGTAAAGTCGAGCGAGGCCATTAACTATAGTTCGCGTCTCCAGCCATTCTTTTAACGCAAGCGGTGCGTTCATGCATGTTTTTTTTCTCCTTTCTTCATGTATTCGGATCTTTTTCATTGAGAAAAAGGTACGTTAAAGCGTCCGAAGTTAATTATAACAATGTTAACCATATTTGTTCAGCACTAACTACTCGAGTGTCCAAGGGTATGCGAACCCGTCTTTCTAGTCCCACATGGCATGCATCAACGGTTCGTAGGCCTCTCTCTGTACAAGATGGGAGCACCCATGAATGAAAAACGTCAATCGGTCACTCGGGATTGACTCGAACTTTGTATTTTCATTGAAGACAAGTTGAGCACCGCTATTGAGCCAACCATGGTAGATGGTTTTCCTATATCTCTATTACTTACTCCGGAAGCTCCGTTGTCACAAGCAATCAATTCTATGGTCTCCGCAATCTCGGACCTTTTTCGTTGATACAAACAAAAGGAGCCTCTCATCTAAGCCATGTGCCTACGTCCTTTTCATGATAGAGTTCAATGGTCGCGTCCTGTAGAATCATAAAGTCGCACATTATAATCCATACCAAACAGGCATTCGAGCGGTCAGTGGTCCTGTTCGGGATTAGCTCGGATGCTATTGGTGTGCATAAGTCCAACCAGCGTAAGCTGGAATTTGGTGTCCCGCTAGGGCAAAATTCTCGTAATCGGATAACGTGGACGGTTGTGGAGAGAAAGCTTCCAAGCAAGTAGCTTGCGTATGCTACGTACCGACATGTCGGCCAGAAAATTGACGTTCAACCTCTAAGGCGTAGGTCATGACCGACCACCACTTTGCACCGCCATATATTGGGAATTCGGTTTGAAAAACGGGGCCAATTGTCGTCGTGTGACGGTTTGTGGGGCCTCTGCCGTCACCGCCATAACCTTCGGGAACGGGTATTGCGTGAACCCGGGTCCGATTCACATGCTAAGATTCTCTTCAACCTACACTGTACCGACAACCTATAAGCTCCACATGTACATCGAGTCAACGTAATTTCTTCGTGGAATTTAGATATTTAGGACCTAAGGATAAGATTAGCAAAATTAAATAACATTTATAGTCGAGCAATTTAATATAAGAAGGGGGACGGGAAGCGGGGGTTGGCGAGCACCTTCGGGCCGGGTGCTGTTGAGATTGATGAGAGCCGAGAGATCATTGTCCCGCCAAGGGGGGGGTCTCGTGAACCCTCGCTCCACCGTGGCGGTGGGTATTGCGGGCACCCGGATCCAATTCACATGTTTCCAAATGCATGCTAAGGTTCTCTTCAACCTACCAAGTAATGACTACCTATAAGCTCTTCTGTACATCGAGTCGACATAACTTTTCGTGAGAAGTTTAGGACATTTAGGAGCTAAGTATTAGACATACCATCTTTCATCGAGTTGTACATAGATACGAAGTATCAAAATTAAATAAAAATATAATTAATATTTGAAAAATTTTGGTTTCTTATAGTGGAAAACACACACAAATTTTTTTTTCAATAAATTATTTTCCGGATATTTCGGAGTTCGGTTCACGGAAAATAAATGAGTCAGCAAAACATTTTCCACTTGTGGAAAAAAAACTTCTTTGAGAAGAGGAAAATATTTTCTCTCATATTTCCTTCCTCCACTCCTTCATATTCCTTTTTTTTCTTTTTAAAATTTGATTTTTTATTTTTATTTTTTATTTTCCCTCCTTCTTCGATGGTTCACCGGCCATAGGTGATCGAAGCCTCGCTTGTGGACGATTGCCACCTGTTGTCACGGCTTGTGACCGACTGAAGAAGAAGAAAAGAAAGAAAAAAAAAGAAAAAAGAAAAAAAAAATACAAATTTCACAAAAAGAAAATAAAAAGATAAAAAAATAAATAGAAAAGTGAAGTTATTAAAAGCAATGCACTGAGGAAAATGAAATCCAATTTTTTTTTATACTAAACGGCAAAAAATATTTTTCAATTCATTTTCAGGTTTTAGCGGAACACCGAAAATTATTGTTATCTTTTTGGATGTTGGGAAGTCCAAAAACTACATGAATATAAAAAGCATATATGATCTGTTTTGAAGCGATATGGGACAATAATTTCAACATTTTTAGAAACATATCATTTTTATGAAACGAAGGGAGCCTTAATAGAAGAAGGGGAGATGGGAAGCAGTGGTTGTCGGTTTGGGTGGTGTTAGATTGGATGAGGGCCAAGACCTCATTATCCCACTAGGGCGAGGGTCGTGTGAATCCTCGCTGCGCCACGGCGGCGGCTGTGCAGCCATCTGTTAGTGGTACTTTGGCAAACACTCAGGCTGCGTGAATGTCGCCTGGCGTTGGAGATGGTCTAGCGACTCTCGCTCCCGCCGGGTGAGGGGATGTCGTCTCCGGTGCTAGATCCACTCACCGTCTTTATTATTATTATTATTATTATTTTTCTCAGGATTTCAATTATGATATTCAATGTGAAAACGAAAAAGACTAGTTTTCCCATCAGGGGATTCGTTTCATTAGTTTTACAATCCAATCATAAAGTTATTATTCCTAAATTGCTTGTCAATTAAAATAACGAGGACTGCGATGTTGGCCAGGATCGTGATTACTCAAGCTGCAATGGTTCTTAGTATCGGGTCGACGACTTGAGAGGATCGGTTTTCGATCAAACAGGACACATAAGGTTATCTAAGACCGAGTAACTAAGTTGTCCGGATAGAGATTGTTAGTTAGGATCCGTGGAGCTTCGAGGATCTCTATTTGGTCCCTCGAGTTGTGTTCTCACCGAACCTGTTTGAAGAATGGTTTGTGGGGACGGGAGAGGACATAATTAACAGACTCTTTATCATTTTCCTAACCTCTTTCTTTTCTTCCTGTGGGACATGCGACGTATACATTAGAATGGTTTCTTCTTCTTCATCTGTGGGCCGTGGCTGTTTTGCATTAATTTGCTTGGCATAATTTGTACCTTCTTTTGACATAATGGCCACGATTATGGGCTCATTCCGCGGTCCAAAAACTCTGAGCACTTCAATTTGCCGTTGCTCAATTACTGTTGACACCGACGATGAACATACAAGCCGCCCCATAAATTAGCAGCGTAGGATAGTTTAACCCCTTATATAGGCGAGTCAACCAGCAAAATAAAGTTGGGATATTAGCCAATAACTAACACGTGCGTTTAGTACATATCAGCAAATCCTCTATCCATATGTTTATCATAAGGGAAACTTCAAATAAGAGTACGAAGCAGGGCCATTTTCTCAAAAGAGACCAAGATGGACATCGTCGCAAATGAGGTTACCAAGTGACCAATTTAGTGTTAAATTAGGACCCGAGCTCACCGGCCGGCCAAATCTTTGTTCACTAACGAGCCACATCATGTGCATTTTTTGTGCATATGAAATGTTTAGGATTGAATTGACATAATTGCAATCTGTTTGAGATTCTTTTGATAATTCTCCCTACTATATTTGACAAAGTTTTTCATCTACATTGTATGATTTTGTTTCTTTTGAATGCCCAATTCAAACAGTAATATTTTACCTTTCTTGTGTAACGAATTTATAGCTATATATAGAAGAAATTCCTTAGAGATTTTACATCCAAAATTTATGTTTTTTTTTTCTCCCTCCTACATGATGAATCTTCTAGTTTCATAGCAACTAGCTAATAAACGGAAGAAATTTTCACATAGTGAATAAATCTTCATCGTTCATAAAAATATTTAGACATAAATTGTTATAGATATAAGAAAATTGTTTTTCATTACTAATTATTTTAAGCGATAAAACATATCGCTTTTAGTAAAATATTTTTCAAATTATTCATTTTTTGAGGAAAATAAATGATGCCAATTAGTCTACTCAAATTTCAAAAATATTCTCCAGAAAAAGCGTGCTATTCATTCATATTAGCTGAAAGGATAATTCCATAGAAAAACATGCAACCTAAGTGGAGGTAGCCAAGTTGGCATCTCTTGATAATCACTGGGAACAATAAGTGATTAAAGGTTTAAAGCAGAATTGTGTGTGGCTCCATGATAATGCTTAAAGGTTCCAAAAGCATCAACATCACAAGTGGTGGTATAATACAAGTGGAACACTCAATTTAGTTTCTTTCCTGTTTAAGAATTAAGTAAGAGATTAACCATACATCTAATAAGCATCCCAGTTCAATAATGAGTGATTTGTTACAATATTTTGGGATTCGCCACCACTAACAAGCTTTTCATTTCCTATTGCATGCAAGTACTTTAATTTATGCAAGTATGCATTTTACAAATGCATTAATTCACCAAACAAATTAATGGAGCGCGGTCCACTAATTAGTCCTGGTGCCTATAAAAGAATGCGATAATACACGTTCGGGTTTTGGTAATAGGCTCGCTAATTAAGGATTTTCGCTTGCTAAAATATTGAAAATGTACATTAGTGGAACGGAAAAAGCCACAAAAAAGCCTAAACAATGCCTACCGTGACACATTTACCATGCACTTTTTTATTGTGACATCGAAAATTTCAAACTATACACACTATGACACATTTATCCAAAAGAAATTTCTTGTGACATAAAAACCCAAAAATTGTACTCATGTGATCTATTTACCTCATGTTGGATGACTTTTCTGTCAAAACAGTGTCTTTTTTTTATTTTATTTAAATAATTTTAACGATGCTCATTAACGAAATTTTGGTGGAGGGTAAATGTGTCACATTGATATAAATTCGAGATTTTTGGTGTCCCGATTTTTTTTTAGAATAATTATGTCACAATAGGAGTTATTTGGGGGGGTTTTTGGTACAACAGTTAAGATCTCTTGCTTTTACTTTGGGAAATCTTTAAAGTAATTTTTTACAGGAGACTTAGGTATTTTGAAAATTTCTCTCTTCTATAGGGCTAAAGCGTAGAGAGGTAAAATATGATAATAATAAAGAAGAAGATTACAAGGTGCTTTTAGTATGAATGGTAATACCCACTTAAGAAATAAAAGAAAAGCCATGTTTCATTCTTAACAATGGCAATGAGAATCTGCCCAGAAAAAGGTAAAAACGGAATAACAAGGAAAAATATAGATTTAGGTCCACCATTTTAGGTTTCTCTTGGATTTTTATAGGCAACTTTGTCTCTTTATGGAAAATGAGGATTTAGTCACAATAGGGACTATTACATAAAGAAAAAAAAAATCCATAATTACAAGCCTAATTGGGTAGGTTATTAAGTACTATTACAATGATATTTTGAGAGTTGATGACTTATCTTTCCCTTTTGGTTGACCACTAGAAAAAACCACATCCTCAAATAAATGTCCCTCCATACCAAAAATAGTAGAAATTATCTACAGATAAAGCATTAAATCAACCTGCGTGGCCAAATTATTTGGTTGATAAGGATGGATATAATTTTCTATTTACACACTACTAATATTATGAGGTAAATAAGTGCTGAAATCAAATTACCATACAAAACAAATGAAGATTATCCCAATCTTTTGTATCTATATAAACAGTAGAATCACATCACTCGTGTACCAAAATACATTAAGTAGACTAAGAATCATTGCTCATTTGAAAACAAGCCAGACATGGGTGTCAAGAGCTGTGCTACGTTAGTGGTGCTGATGCTCGTGGCCACGATAGCATCGCAGGCATCTGCGACTGAGGTGAAATCATTTAAATCGGACCGTTGCAAGGTCGAATGCTTGGTGGATTGTTCCGTGGTTCCTAACCCGAGGGCCTGCTATCTCACATGCTACAAGAATTGTATTGGTGCATCGGAGGTCGAGACATTCGAAAGCCAGTGCAACCTCGGTTGCATAGTGTCCGAATGTTTTGACTCGCTACCTGGTACAAAAAACAAAACCTTCGCCTTTTAAATAGAAAATATGTCTGTTTTTCTGATAGGCTAAAACCTTCAACTGTTGTTTGATAATTAGATTGCTCGTGAAAGCAAGAGATCCTTACTGTTGTTTTATGGAACAAAAATCTATTATCTCTATTACTCGTACATATGGGATCCATTTGCTTTACAGACAACTTATTTTTTCTAAAATAACTTCGTTTTTCAAGGAATTTTCTTTTGTTTGATTGGACCTGAACATAGTTTCCTATGCTCGTTAGCAAGAAACTCTAATCGACAAAAAAGAAAACAAAAAGAAACTCTGAACTTTCTCTTGCATATTTTCTTGGGATTGGTCGTTGAGAATTGGGTGTATGAGACAAGTCTGGGAATTGAGGAGAAGTTATTAGACGGTTTATAAATCATCAAGTTCAATAGCATAGATATTATTTTTGTCGACAAAGAAATCTTTTTTTTTTCTATTCTCATTTTTCTCAAGAAGCAAATAACGAAAAACTAGCCAAAAAACACCCTTAGTATAGGTAGATATTGATTGATTATCGACTTTGGAAAATTATACCTTTTAAAAAATCAATTATCTTTTTTTATTGTATTTCAATACTTGTACATGTATAATATGGGTTCTTATGTATTTTCTTGTATTGCAGACACCAACAAAGTCGAAGGCTGTGTGAGTTCATGCTCGAAAAATTGCAAGAAATCTTAAGCCACTCAAGAGTTTGGAGAATTGCATTTGCAATTAAAGAGAAATAATAAACCGTGTACTTGTAGAGAAGCATGTATGGGACAAAAGGAATACTAAATACAAAGTGCACATTACTTTGCTCAAAATCATTGTTTACCTAATTAATTTGTCATTGGGCTTCTTAAAATTACTTATCTCCATGTCGTTTCATGTCAAAGAGATATTGTCTTTCCTGCCATTTATGTTGTTGGAATGTTTCCTCATAGAATGACAATTCATTGATCGAAATATATGCGTATATTTGGAAGACATCAAACTTGAAATTCTAATTTCAGTCGATTTACATGAGATTTCAGGCCTAAAGCTAAGAAATTAGCATTCCTTTGTGGGCTTAGAAATCACGGTGCAAATTTCTTTGTGAAAAGCCACAAAAACCATAAATTTATATCTACCGTGACACATTTATTTTACTTTTTTTTTTGTGATATCAAAACCCCCAAACTATGCTCACTAAGACACATTTATCCTAAATTTCTTCTAGCGAAAGAAAAAGCTCAGTCTTGTACTTATGGGGCACATTTCCTTCCGTCGATGTACCTTGGATGATTTTTAGCCAAAACATCTTTTTTTTATTTCACCTAAGCAACGTGGGCACCATGTCAACTTTGTTTTCCTTTTGGCTTCCATGTAGGCAGATTTCAAGTTTGGGATTTTTGGCGAAGTTTAGGTACATGTGTCACAATTGACATAGTTTAGGATTTTTTTTTTTTACTTTTGCCCTGAGCGTAATGATTTGTCACATCACAAGATACTTAAAAAGCGCAATCTATTAGTTTTTTCAAATGGGTTTTTGTTCTGTATATAAGTGGCCTATAAGTAAACATATTTTTTAAAAAAATCTATTTTTAAAGTAAAATCACTTATAATGAGTTCAAATATGGGGATTTAAATGCATGTGATGTAACATAAACTTTATACGAATTTACCATAAAATATTTCTTTCAATTTTTCCAAGTTTTTTTTTTTGGTCGAAATATTTTTCCAAGTTGATTAGATATAACTTCACCAAGATCTAAGTTTACTCTTTCCGCAATATTTCGGGTGAAAAAACCTGTGGCTCCAAATGCAAACAAAAGATGGACTCTCCACCAATCATCATTCAGTCAAGAACGACAAAGCTGGGCTGTTCAAGGGTGGATCAAAGAAAGGGATATTCCCAACAAATTCTCCACTCAAGCTGCTCGCTGGAGTTACGATTCGACCTTCTGTGGTGGGCACTGATTTCTCATTTCTAGGTCATTCATCACCGGACATCATCGGCTGCCAAGAATGTAAGATCGATTAGACCAACCGTTATGACGTATATAAGTGATCTTAGAATAAATGAGTTTCTACAAGCCTCTCATTCTTCGATAACTCACTTAAAACTATATGTGCAACCGTTTACTTCAAAAACTTAACACGTGTAATCTTACGCAAAGGTTGATAGTAAGATAAAAACTTATGTTAAAAGCTCATGCTATCGGAGTCAATGTTATATATATCAAATTATCATTGTGGGATCATGAGACGCTCAATAGTCATCTACTAAAATAACTTGTTATGATATAATCCTAATCGATTTGGTATTACAGAATTTTTTAAGTGCTTTCAAAAATCTTTAAAACAACCAAAAGCGGATAACACCCAAAGCCATTGTAATCATTGTGTTTTTATATTTCCTGTTAAGTTTGTGATAAAAACATTTTGAAAGCACTTAGTAGTTTCTTTCTCGAAAATCAAAGTGGGAGAAAACACATTGATATTCCGTCAAAATCCAAGCGTATTTTAAAAAAAAAGTCTTGTTAACGAGTGTCCTTAAGGCACTAATTAATCATTCCAATTAAATAATTTTTTTTTCTTTTCAATGCATTGATTACACAGACACGTGTCAAACAATGAATTGAAAATGACAAAATTTTTCTGAATTAGATGTTTGACAAAGGTGCTTATTTGTAAAATGCATTTGGAAATGGCTTTGTTTAACATACTCCCATCTACTGTTTAACACCATGGATAAGATGAGCAGCAAATCAAGCCATCTTTCGCCATCGAGAACGGCGATGGTCGGTTGGATATTATAGGGATTCATTATGAGGCCGGCAGCCTGAAATGGCGGTCAATACCTTGTGGCAGAAAATGAATGGCGCATATTTCAAACAGGATTTTGTTAGCGAGGGTTGCAAAGACACTTGTTAAGCGGCTAATAAAGGAAATGCCACGGTTTTCAACGCATCGATTGCTCTAGTGTTATGCATAATAGTTCCCGAAAGTAAATTATTCCATGTGAAGTGCACTCGATCGATACATCGGGGCACTCGTTAAAAATACAGAGGAAAGTAGAAAAGGAAATAAAATAGGCAGAAGTGCCCCGATTAGGACAGATAAAAAAGCCTGAAAATGTCACGAAATTTACGAAATTTAGTACACAAATACAACGAAATTGAGATTGAAGGCGAGAAAGAAAAATGGAGGCATAAAATTTGTCCTAGTTCACTTTTAAATTAAGGCTATATTTAATAGATGATTCCATTATAATTAACGCATTCATCTCTCTATTACAACTCTCAATTACAAAAGAATGAGATTATATATAAACGACACAAGAAAGCTCTAAGGGTTGAGAAAGCCCTAAATCACTCAGTAATTATTCATGGTCGAAACCCAAATTTCAATAAAATACATGCCAAAACTATAAAAGTCCTTTTACTTCTCGAGAGTGCTGCCCTTTGTGATCCTCCCGGTCCCTACCCGCTCATTGAGGAGCAGGATCCCTATGCTTTCCTATGATAGGAAGTATGAACCATACTCTAAAATATGGCAATTATCTTTATTTCTCGTTAACCCAATGATAATTTCACACTTAAAAGAAAACGACTTATTCCGACCCAACGCATGTGAGCCCAAATAAATCATATTTAATAAATTGGGAATATAGGTTTTTCTGCGATACAATTTTAGAAAAAAAAAAAAAAAAAAGGCACTCTCTCTCTTTGAGCTGAGCATAAATGTTTTCGCACGATCTCTTATAATCCCAATTCCTCCTTGGTCACGCAGAAAATATAATTGAACAGTTCATTGCCACGGGTAAAATTTAACGTGACCTCATAGAGATCTCAAACTTTTACTTAATACTTCTATTTTTAAATCAACTTTTGGTAAAAGTTTTTTTATTATAGATTTTATTAAGAAAAATGACATTGCTAAGGCTCTCCATCCAAAATTGTTGAAATTAAAATTTTAATTTTGAAAAAATTTAAAAAAATTTTTTAAAAAAATTAATCCTAGCCTAAAATGCATGTTATTCGAAAAAAGTGAAATGCAAATGGATTTACATATAATTTGTCATTTAATTATTTATGCAAATGTGGACCAATTTTATGGGAAAAAATATTAATGAATACGATAGTCGAGCTCATATATTCCTGCTAAAAGCACGAATAGTTTCAGTACTTTCTCGCCTATGCCTAGAGATAGGAAATGGGCGGGTCGAGTTGAATATGGCCATACCGATCTATTTGACCCATTTTGACTTTTTGATCCATTTTCATACAGTACAAATTTAACGACCCATACTTGACCCAACCCGTATTAGCTAAATATTTTATATTTAACTAAATTATAGAATATTTTTTTCTTATAATTTATTAAGGAAAATGACATTGCTAGGCACTCTCTCATCCAATTGAAATTATTTTAATTTTTCAAAAATTTTAAAAAAAATTTTTTGCTTTTTAAAAAAAAATATGATTTTTATTTTTACTCAGCGAAAATTTAACGACTCGGTGATGGCCAGCTCCAACCAGTATTACTTAATTACTTCTATATTTAACTAATTATAGATATTTTTTTCTTATAATTTATTAGAGAAAAATGACATTGCTAAGGCACTCTCAAAAGAATTGAAATTATTTTTAATTTTACTCAAAAAAATTTAAAAATAATTTTGTAATTAAAAATATCATTTATTTTCATACAGTAAATTTAACGACTCATACTCGACCCAACCCGTATTACTAAATACTTCTATATTTAAAATAAATATAGAATATATTTTATTATAATTTATTAAGAAAAATGACATTGCTAAGGCACTCTCATCCAATTGAAATTATTTTAATTTTTCAAAAATTTTAAAAATAATTTTTGTAATTAAAAAATATCATTTACTTTGTAAAAATATAAATATTATTATTTATTTTACTCTGGAAAACCAACGATGGCGACCCGGCGATGGCGAGTGGCGGTGGGGGTGATCTATGCCAACGATGGTGGTGGCGGTTAGTGGCGGGAGACGACGGCGGAGGCATGGTTGGTAGTGAGTATAGAGAGTGATTCGCAGCGAAGCGAAAGAGTTAAGGCGAGGTGAGAGAGATATTAATATCAAGAGATTTTGATTTGTAAAAGACAAGTAATTTTTTTTTTCACTTCTGAAAATGGGTCTAAACCAACTTCTGAAGTAAAAAAAATTATTTCAGAAGTAGAAAAATTAAGTTGCACAACAAATAATTTCTGTTTTAGAAGTTACGTCACCAACAACAGTTTCTCTTTCAGAAATACTTTTGAAATAGAAATGTTGTCATTCGCGCCCGATGTATCTTGCTTTGTCAGTACTTTTGCCCTTTGCTTGCTATCCTGCAGCAGGTTTTTCCTTCATGAGTTGGGCTCGCGTGTGCAGCCTGTCAAGAGGGGGGGCAAAAGAAGCGTTGGGCTTCTTCTTTTAATTTACCCAAAGTAGGATGAAGTA
>JAGVVM010011984.1:0-14077 GCA_019149425.1 Psidium friedrichsthalianum
GGGATATCCAACGGAATGAGAAAAATGAGGTGGCTTGTCAGATATAAGGCCACGGCTTGTTGCCCGGGGGTTCTCGCAGACGACCTGTATTGATTATGAGGAGCACCTTAATTTCCCGTGGTGGATGCAACAACTTTTTAGCTATCTGATAAGCTTAACAATTCATGTAGAAATGGAAATGAGATTAATGGATGTCGTTACTGCATACTTATATGGCTCTCTGACAACGACATTTACATGAAACTCCCAGAAGCATTCAAAATGCCAGGAAGCATATAATTCAGATCAGCGAGAACTTTTATCGGTTAAATTATATAGATCCCTATATGGATTAAAACAATCTGGACGTATGTGGTATAAACGTCTCAGTGAATATTTGTTGAAGAAGGGATATCAAAACGATCCTATATGTTCATGTGTATTCATTAAAAGATATGGATCAAATTTGTCATAATTGCAGTATATGTTGATGATCTGAATATTATTGGTACTACCAATGAGCTTTCTGAAACGGTCGATTACCTGAAGAAGGAATTTGAGATGAAAGATCTCGGAAAAACAAAGCTCTGCCTTGGTTTGCAGATTGAGCATTTGGAAAGTGGTATATTGTCCATCAATCTGCCTATATATCAAAGATATTAAAGAAATTCTATATGGATAAAGCGCATCCTTTGAGCAGTCCAATGGTTGTAAGATCGCTTGATGTAAATAAAGACCCATTTCGACCCCGAATGAATGACGAAGAACTAATCGGTCCTGAAGTACCATATCTTAGTGCTATTGGAGCACTATGTATCTTGCTAGTCATACTAGACCTGATATAACATTTGCTGTGAATTTATTGGCAAGATATAGTTCTTCACTGACAAGAAGACATTGGAATGGGATCAAACATATATTCAGATATCTACGAGGCACAATAGATATGGGATTATACTATTCTTACACGCCAAAAATGGAATTAGTTGGGTATGCTGATGGCGGGATATTTATCCGATCCTCATAATGGTCGATCTCAAACAGGTTATCTGTTCACGTATGGAGGAACAGCCATATCCTGGAGATCTATGAAGCAAACTATTACAGCCACATCGTCTAATCATGCAGAGATTTTGGCAATTCATGAGGCAAGTCGGGAATGTGTATGGTTGAGATCTGTTATACATCACATTCGAGGAGCATGTGGTTTGATCTTTGATAAAGATGTCCCGACGACATTATATGAAGATAATACTGCATGTATCTCCCAATTAAAGGATGGATATATCAAAGGCGATCGAACGAAACATATATCACCAAATTCTTTTTCACGCATGATCTACAGAAAAACGGTGATATTAATGTTGTGCAAATTCGTTCATCAGACAATCTAGCTGATCTGTTCACTAAAGCATTGCCCACTACCACATTTGAAAGGTTAGTACGTAACATTGGGTGCGAAAATTGAAAGATCTAAAGAGATGTGATAATGAGGGGGAGTAAACGTGCTGTACTCTTTTTTCCTTCACCATGGTTTTGTCCCACTGGGTTTTTCTGGTAAGGTTTTTAACGAGGCAGCATCATAATGGATCCATAGAAGGGAGAGATCATAAGATTTGTGTTCTGTACTCTTTTTCCTTTTTGTCCGGTTTTTATCCCACTGGGTTTTTCCGGCTTAAGGTTTTAATGAGGCAGTATCATTCAATGCACAATCGTAATATAATGAATACAATGAATATTCAAGGGGGAGTGTTATAAAATACATAAATGAATATTCATTATATTCATTCTACTTAATATACACATTATGGTCATACATCCCTCATCTTCTTACCGTTTGCATCCGTTCATCTTCCTAACCGTTCCTCCATTCATTATATGATGTACCCCTATTCTCCTATAAATAGGAGAGTATATTTGATCATTGTAAGGTGTACACAAGAGTTGGAAATAAAATTCTCTCTTTTGGTCTTGTTTGGTATTCATTTGCTCTCTCTTCTTAATCTCTCTATTCTCTCCGTTACGTTCTTGCGACGCAATATTTTACAATAGATATTTAATTTTTTGGACGATTTTTGTTTGTGGAAGTCCGAATGCATGAATAGGAAATTTGTATTCCTTTTCTATGTTGGAGTCCAAGTCAAAGGAATTCTGACTTTGTGTTAGAAAAAAGAAACAAACTTGTACCGACTAGAGTTGGAGAAACAAATCATCTTTCCCTAATGGGTGTTAGTCTACGACTTGAAATAGGAAAGTCCAACTGGACTTTAATTTGGACCAGAACTCGGTCAGCTTGGGCACATATAAATATATTCTTTTGTGGGCAACTTGGGTGCGGTTGTTGATCAATACGTGCATGTTATTTGAAGCGCCGTCTTCAAGGGCTTGGCAAGGATCTGCTCCGTAGATTTTGTTAGTGGAATTACATCAACTATTCAAGTGTCAAAGCCAATCAAATCTTGTATTAAGATTTGCGTTAATTTCTTTGTGAGATTGAAAGATTATTTCGTGAGGAATTGGGGCTGAACACTATTTTTCGTTATTAGATGTAATTGAGACTTGAAAAACGCTGAGAGTGTTTAAGGGACTTGAGTGATTTTTTAATCACATTGTATCGCTTAATCTGTAATTCGTGAAATTCTTCTGCTCTTCCCGTGAACGTAGGTCTCTACGACTAAATCACATATATCTGTATCCGATTTAGTTTTTTCTTCTGTCTATTTCATTATTCGATCGCTTGTTTCCGCGCAACACTTTCGCTTGTTCCGTTTTTCTTCTATCTTCCGGATATGCCAAGACCAAAGTTGTCAACAGTTGCTACAGCTAATGGAAGTTATGATAGTGAAACCCCTCTTGCACACAAGGGTTTCACCAATGGTGGAATTGTGGATCCATGAAGGAAAAGGACAGCGTAAGCATCAAGTTACAATGGAGCACTTGCAACAAAAAAAATCTGGGGAATACTGCCGTTAACTCTGTTTGCTCCCAAAAGCCTCATGATTTGATTCTTTTCCTGGGCGTAATCATAAAAATGAGAAGAGAGAAAAAGCGCGAGCAGTTAACCGAAGTACGTAATAATCTCTGTATAGTCACCTAAAAGCACTATTGTTCGCCTGACTAAGAATTTCCCCTGTATAGCTGCATCTCGTCGATGATGCTAGAGCACGCATTTCTTTCTCTTCTATCAAGCTGATTCTCTTTCAACATATGCTGCAAATTGCCTATTATTATCTATATGCAGAAACTCTCATCGACGATACCGGTGCCCACTTGAGACCACCCTTATTTCCAAAATATATTATATGATCAGTAGGGCGCTGATCACTAGGTCGTCAGTGTTCCCCGAGCTCGATGGGTACAAGTGGAATGAGAGAGTGCAGCACATCCGTTATCAGTGGCCGGTAGATCGATTCTGGTTGCAAACACAAAACAGCAACAGCGGCTGCCTACAAATATATTAAAAACAATTCTTAGTAATCCAAAAGCGATGATACTTAGCCAATGGCTCGTTCCACCTTATACTGCCGTGAGTCTCATGTAAAGCATGTTGCGATTCTGAATCTTTCAAAAGATCAATTCAAGTGTGCTTCTGAATCTTCTCAGAAGTTCTTCTGAATCTTTCAAAGGAAGTCAGAAGTTGCTTCTGAATGTGTTCAGAAGCAGAAAATGCTAATACACTCAAACTTTGTTTTTCACGGAGAGAAAGAGAGAATGAAGAAATCAGAAAAACTTCATTCCTTAATCAAAATCTGTCAAGTACAAGCTTAAAAAGGAACCTGACTCAAACGTGCAAAAACAAATATTTCCACTTCCTAGAAAATAGCTAACAGAGAAACAGACTTGCTCCACCTCCTGAAAAATAGCTAACAAACTAACCATCTAACAAGCAATTTGAATGAATAACAGAATGACAGAATATTAGCAGCTGAACTGATACATAACTTCAACAAACTCCTCCTTGGATCAGTTGCTGCTGCAAACTTTTATTTTTCCAATAACAACTCCTCTTTGTCTTAAGGAGTAGAACACATTCCAACCTTCTTTTTCAGTAATTCAAACCTGCTTGCTTGCAGTGGCTTAGTAAACACATCAGCCACTTGATCTTCTGTCTTGCAATAGAGTAGCTTCACTTCACCTTCTTGTTGCACTTCCCTCAAATAGTAAAACTTAATCTTGAAATGCTTGGTTCTCCCATGAAAAACAGGGTTTTGAGATATAGCTAATGCAGCTTGGTTGTCCACAAGTATCTCGGTTGGTTCTTCAACTCCCATCTCCAGGTCCTGCATCAGCTTTCTCAACCATATTGCATGATTGGCTGCTGCTGTAGCTGCTAGAAACTCAGCTTCTGCAGTGGACTGAGCAACTACTTCTTGTTTCTTTGAGCTCCAGGTGAAACATCCAGATCCCAAAGTGAAACAAAAACCAGTTGTACTCCTCATATCTTCGACTGAACCAGCCCAATCACTGTCAGCAAAGCCTTGCAACCTGCAATTGTTCACTTTAGTGAACTTGACACCAAACGATTGAGTGCCTTTCAGATATCTAATAACCCTTTTTGCAGCTACCAAGTGCTCTTCACCAGCACAACTTAGGAATCTTGAAAGCACACCTACTGCATACAAGATATCTGGTCTTGTTGCAGTTAAATACATCAAGCAACCAACTAAACTCCTGTATAATCCTTCATCAGCGGCTCAGCTCCTTCAGTCTTTTGCAGCTTCTCCTTTAGATTCATAGGAGTGCTTACACTTCTGCATTCCTCCATCTCAAACCTCTTTAAGATCTCTCTTAGGTATTTCCTTTGACAGATGAATACCTCACCTTTCCTCTGTTGCACCTCCATTCCCAGAAAGAAGGACATTAGTCCAAGATCAGTCATTTCAAACTGCTTCATCAGTCCTCTCTTTAGTTCTGCAATCTGTTCCTCACAGTCACCAGTAACCAGAAGATCATCAACATAAAGAGAGACAATTGCTACACCTTTTGCACCCTTCTTCACATATAGAGTCACTTCACTCAAACTTCTTTTAAATCCAAGTTCCTGCAGATGCTCATCAATTTTACTATACCAGGCTCTTGGAGCCTGCTTCAAGCCATATAAGGCTTTCCTCAACTTATACACATGATCTTCCTTGCCTCTCACTACAAAACCATCAGGCTGCTCAACATATATCTCCTCCTCTAACTCTCCATTCAGGAAGGCTGACTTCACATCCAGCTGAAATACTTGCCAGCCCTTTTGTGCAGCAATTGCCAGCAGCATCCTTATGGTATCCAACCTTGCCACTGGAGCAAAGGTTTCAGAGTAGTCTACCCCCCATACCTGCGCATAGCCTTTGACAACAAGCCTTGCTTTGTGCTTATGTACTGAGCCATCAGGATTCAACTTTGTCCTGAATACCCACTTCATTCCAATCACCTTTCTGCTTCTAGGCCTTTCAACCAGATCCCATGTCTGGTTTTTCTCAATCATTCTGATTTCTTCTTCCATTGCAGCACACCATTTCACATCTTCACTTGCTTTCTCATAGCTAGCTGGTTCAAACATAGCTGTATTGCAACTCTCATAGATCTCAGCAAGAGACCTAGTGCCCCTCGCAGGAGCATGATCAACTAGATCATCGTCCACTACTTCATTTGGTTCAACCTGCAATGGCCCATCATCTTGATACAATGCACGTTCTTCAGCCTTGCTCCCTTTTGCAGACCAGTTCCACTTCTTATCTTCCATAAAGCTCACATCTCTACACACCACAACCTTGTTGCTAGCAGGATGATAAACTCTATAAGCCTTAGATTGCAAGCTATATCCCACAAAGATACATGCTTCTCCTCTTTGATCAAGTTTATCCCTCTTAACAGAAGGAACCAATGAATAGCAAATGCAACCAAACACTTTTAGGTTACTCACCTTAGGCTTGTATCCATGCCATGCTTCAAATGGTGTTTGCTTGTTGAGAGCTTTAGTGGGCAGCCTGTTCAGAAGGAAGACTGCAGTATTGGCAGCCTCAGCCCAGAACTTCTTAGGAAGTTCTTTCTCATGTAGCATGCATCTAACCATCTCCATAATACTTCTGTTCTTCCTTTCACTCACTCCATTTTGCTGTGGAGTGTATGGCACAGTGAGCTGATGCTTGATCCCTGCATTATCACATATGGCCTTGAATCTGCCTGAGGTGTATTCTCCTCCATTGTCTGACCTGATTGCCTTGATATTACAGCTACTCTCCTTCTCTACTTCTCTTTTGAACCTTAGAAAAATCTCATCAACTTCAGCCTTGGTCTTCATGAAGTATACCCAGCACATTCTAGTGCAGTCATCTATGAAAGTGATGAGGTATTTGCTGCCATTCAGTGATTCCTCTGGCATTGGACCACACACATCAGTGTGAATTAGCTGCAGCTTCTCACTGGCTCTCCAATTTGATCTTTTAAAAGGAATCCTCACTTGCTTGCCTTGCAAACATGCTCTACAGCCGGTTACTTCCTTCTGCAACATAGGTAATCCCACTGCCATTTCATTTTGCTGCAAGTATTGCAGCCCCTTGCTGTGAAAATGACCCAGTCTTCTATGCCATAACTCCTCCTCATCTTGTATACTCTTCATGGCATCATGATTCTCATCAACTGGATCAAATGTAAAACACTTGTTCCTCATAGGAATCCTAAAAAAAATGTGACCATTCTCATCTCCTATGGCACACTCACTCTTCTCAAATACAACTTTCAACCCTTCTCTACTAACTGACCCACACTCAGCAGGTTCTGATCTATCTTTGGCACAAACATAACCTCTGTGATAAGCTTAGCACCACCGGGACCTTCAAGCACTACATCACCTTTGCCTTCTACTTCTATACGTTCTCCATTGCCAATCCTGACTTTAGACTTCACAGATTTATCTAAATTGCTGAATAGCCCTTCATCACCTGTCATATGATTGGTGCAACCACTGTCCACGAGCCATCCATCTCTAGATGCATTTGAGATGAAGCAGGAGGCAACAAACAGGTGCTCCACTTCACTGGCTACTGCAGTTTGACTTTCAGCTTGCTGTTGTTGATGTTTCTCCTTGCAAATGGCCTCAACATGGCCCATCTTATGACACCTCCTACACTTCACGTCTGGTCTCCTCCAACACTTGAAGTGAGGATGATTTTTCTTCCCACAATGCTTACATGGAACTGCATTCCACTTCCTGTCATGTCCACCACTGCTGCTGAACCTCCATGGCTATGACTATGACTGGCCTCACCATATCTTCTATTCTGGTTCCATCCTCTTCCTTTTCTGTAGTATTCAGCTTCAGCTTGGCTAGCAGGGCACCTTCGATAGGCTCATTCTTCCTCATAAGCCTCCTTTGCTCCTGAGCCTGTAGAGCACTTAGGACTTCAGCAAGCTTGATGTCTGAAATGTCCTTTGTGTTCTCAAGGGAAGCAATGGTTGCTTCAAACCTTTCAGGCACTGCAACCAAAATCTTCTGAACCAGCCTTTTATCATCTATATCAGTCCCTAGCACCCTTATCTTATTGGCTATATCAACTAGCCTATCAACAAACTCTTTCGCAGACTCACTTTCTTTCATTTGCTGCCTTTCAAACTCCCTTAACAAGTTCAGCACCTTCATCCCTTTCACTCTCTCATCCCCTTCATACTCTTCCTTCAAATAATTCCATATATCATGCGCTGAATTCTTTTTCATGATTCTAGTAAATATAGTCGAAGAGACAGCAGAAAACAGACAAGATTTTGCCTTTGCTTTTCGAGTCACCCTCTCTTTATGGTACCTGATTTGATTGATAGTTGGGTTGTTGGGTAGATCAGCAACCTCGTAGTCTTCTTCTACAGCTTCCCAAAGGTCTGCACCCTCCATGAAAGCTTGCATCTTTACTGCCCATGCCTGGTAGTTATCTCCATCGAAGGTTGGAGCTCCAGCCGGTACACCAGTTTGTTCCATCTTTCCTTCTCTTCTTCAAATTAGCACTCTCTCACAAGTCCCTTAAGATCAGCAGGGCTCTGATACCACTGTTGCTTCTGAATCTTTCAGAAGGAAATAGAAGTTGCTTCTGAATCTGAATCCTTCAGAAGGAAGTCAGAAGTTGCTTCTGAATCTGAATCTTTCTGAAGCAGAAAATGCTAATACACACAAACCTCTGTTTTTTACGGAGAGAAAGAGAGGATGAAGAAATCAAAATAAACTTCATTCATTAATCAAAATCTGTCAAGTACAAGCTTAAATAGAACCTGACTCAAACGTGCAAAACAAATATTTCCACTTCCTAGAAAATAGCTAACAGAGAAACTGACTTGCTCCACCTCCTGAAAAATAGCTAACAAACTAACCATCTAACAAACAATTTGAATGAATAACAGAATGACAAAATATCAGCAGCTAAACTGATACATAACTTCAACAACTATGTCCAGTCGTCGGTCGGGAGAGGCACGGTTCCATCGAGGAATCCGTCCTTATCCTTGGTCACAAGGGCTCGTCGGAAATCCCGAGCCCCTGTATTGTAGTTATCAGGTCCGGTGAGCTGTAAGTTTATAAGCTGGAGCTCCGGTCCGTCAGCCTGCGATGTGCAAGGTGCGTTGCCGGGTTCTAGATGGCCGCTGGCGACTTAAAAGGGCATACGGGTGGAAACTGGTTGCAGTCCTGAGTAGGGATTCATCCCTTGACCCGGTAAAGTCGGGTCAAATCTGTGGTCCGAATGTGGCCATCCAGATCCAGTTGGCTAGGCTTCTCTTGTGGGTGATTGGATCCACTGTGTTTGGTAGCCACTGGACATGACTGGAAGACTGGATTGGAGTTGGTGCTGGAGCTGGAGCTAAGGAATGTTGTGCAGATCCTGTTCTGGTGCGTTGGATCATCTTGATCTGAACTTTGATTCTGAGGTGAATTGTTAGACGATTCCTCCATCGCAGGCAAAATTGTTTGTTGATTTTCACTGGTTTTCTGTTCTGACCTTTTTTTTGGCATGCATGCAGCTGTTTGAATTCTTACCCAAAGCGCTAATTCGTTTTGCCGAATAAGATTTGCAACAACAAAATTAGAGAGCTATCACAGGCAATTCAGAAGAATTTTTGCGGAAGCTAGGTTAGAACCGAAGGCTCTGATACCATGATAGAAAATATAAATGACGAAGAAATATTGAAAATGTTCTTCGCTATTTGTGTATTCTGTATATGCCAATATTTATAGTACAAAGAAAGGATCAAATAAAGAATAAACATGATACATTTCCTAATTAATCCCTATTGACCGAATCAATTAATTCTTAATCTTCATTATTAGAATCAGAGTTTAGAATCAAATCGGATCTTTCTCTAACACTAATCCTTCAATTGTTGGGAACAAACAGCTACTCCTTATCCTCTGATTATACTAAGAGTCTCATGATTTGACCCGGGTTTTGGATTCAGCTAATTAAGACGGCTCATGACAGAGCGATTCTTGGTTCTGGTATGAGTGAATGTTCTATATATAAACTCGGGGGAGTCGAACGTTCTGGGAGGATCCGAAAACGGAGTTCCATCAACGGCGTCACTTATTCAATTACTCCCGTTTCTTTTAGTTGTGCATTTGCTTTTCACGTTGATTCACGTTCATACAAGAAATGAAAAGGCTGATTTAATTTGTGAAATTGACTAAAAGTAATCTTCAAGTTATGAACTAAGTAGCACCGACATCAACACGCGACACGACATGGCATGCCGATACGTTATTTCTAAAAAAAATAAAAAATTCTGACACGTTTGAAATACGTTGTATATTAAATGTATGTTTTTATATATACATGATAAAATATCGTGCATATAAAAAAAAATCAACGACGATTTTTTCCTTCATCTACTTCTTCTTTTATTAAGAATTCACGATTAAGTTTTTTTTTTTTTTTGGTTGGCTGGGTACATTAAATTTAGAGTGGCTGAGTATATGATTTACGTGTATATATACACATGTATATTTTATAAATATACATTTTGACCCCTAATTGTTTTTAAATGCTTAAAATTGACCTCGTACATATTGAAATGACATGTCGGATGTTGAACTTCCGTGTCTCTGGCATATCTGGAGCACGTGTCACGTGTTGATCGCATGTCGGAGAGTGTCTGACACGCATTCGACGCGACACGGAGACCCTCGAAAAGTGTCGGTGCTTTCTAGGTTATAGATGCAAGTTCAACATCCCGTAGTAATCTTATTGTGTATATACATTTTATAAGTTAATACCCTCATCAATATCTTTATTTTTCTTTTTGGATCTAAGATAACTACGGAACTGACCTACAGCATATTCCCCGTCCAGGTAAACTCCAGATAATTGACGCTATTTCTTAAAACATGCATCAAAATATTGGTCTCGCTAGCCTAAGCTCTCTTTTTCTTTTCTTTTTCTTTTTTTTTTATTGAAACAAACCATTTCATTTAATTAGCAAAGTACCACAATGATAACTAGCATCCAAACATAATAAATGCCGAAGGGATATAGGCTTAAACAATCAATTAGAAGGAATGGACCTAGATGATAGGCTTTTATACTTCAGTCCACACAATGATTTGCTTCTCGGACCATAGACCACAACCACATCTCTCTGCTGACCAGGTGACTCTTGCAATTTCAATTAAATTCCAAGGGCCATGTGAGCTCTCTATGCTTCGCTAATTACATCAAAGAATTATGGCCCGTCAGCCAACAAGATTGGGCAAAAAATAATTCCACTCATTCGCCGGAAAATAGTGGACTATTTAAGTTAAAATTAAACAATAATGCTACTTGGGGTTTTGGCTTCTCATGGGGTCCTTACCCGATCATATGGTTTCGAACAAGCCACGATTTGCAAGTAAGCTGCACTGGCTCCAACGGTTAGGCCGCTGGAGTCATGAATAGATCTTTGTTATTATTAACGACTTTTGTGCGTTGGAGCAAGACAACTGGGTCGAGACAAAATAATGAGTGGTGAGTGTTGGTTGGGTCCGCCTCCTATGGGGCCAACCGGCAAATAAAGCAAATAAGAAACAAAAAAAAAGAAAGAAAAAAGTCAAAAAGTAAAGAAAAAAATAAGAAAAAGACAAAAGGAACAAAAAGAAAGTGTAGGCTCCTTCATGAGTCCAGAAGCCGAGAGTGAAAAACAAGGGAGAGAAAAGAGAGCCGAGCGTGAGAGAGGGAAGAGGAGAAAAGGGGCGCGGCTTTGCGGTCTCGAATCAAAGACCAAATATTGATGAAATTAGCTCAAATTTATGTATGTTGTTCGTGAAGGCGAGGTTTACGAGTTGATTAGTTTCGTTTGTTGGGATTCGTCTCCGATCTCTCGTACTGCGATTAGGATTTCTTATCTCTTTTTATATTGTTACACATTTGTAATGAGGAAATGCTCATTTATTGCTGATATTGAACCTCTAGCGTGTGACTAAGAGAAACTCCTTTATATGTCCTTTTATTCTTGGTGATTAGCTGAAGTTTTGGATCGTCCGTAATTTTTTCCATTTAGATTTTCCATGTAATCTTGGTGTGTTATCTTTTTATCATTTTATTATTATATTTATTCATTGTAGATTGTTTTGCTAGATATATTATTGATTGTTGCTAGAGAAAATCGATTTGTTTTGGGAGAGTTTATTTCTGAATTGAGTTAATTTGAGTTAAAGTGCTGTCCGTGTTTTTCCAACAGCGGGCACCTTTATCCCATTCAAGAAACGTCGATCTCATCGTCTTCCTCCATCCAATTGAAAGCTCTAAAACATGACGTCTGTACAAATCTGGGGGTTGTCGTTGTGCCACCAAATTTGAAATTGCAATAATTGATACCTGTCGTCCTCATGATGGTTTCTGGTCCTTTTTTCCTATGCTGATTGCGACTGATACAAATATAAATATGGCCCCCAGGAAAACGGAAGAGGTACCCTATTTTATATTATTGGCCTTTTCACCTGTGTGTAGGAATAGGACATAGGTTTGACGTGGGATTCCAAATTCTGTCGGTCATATCACCGAGAATTTAGGGACACGATGGATAACTGAGAAGTGAAAAGATTTAAAACAAAGCAGCAGAAGACGTCGGAGGAGAGGACCGAACATCAGATGAAAAACAACACAAACAGAGGAATCAGAAATCGAATGCAACGACCGGTTAACACTGTCGAGCCGTCTAGGATGATCTCTTTCGTTCAACCATAACGCCTTTTGTGATTTTACGTGGGAGCCCTACGTTCTGTCGTGGCCGAGAGTAAAGCCGACGGTTTGACCGAAAACGCCTTATGAGTTCGGAACAAACAGGCGAACACAAGATGGATTATGCGTCCCGCGCCAGGGAGGAGGACGAAAAAGCCGTCTTGCCTCTTTGCGGCCAATTCCTTCTCTTTCATAGCTTCAGGGATGGAAACCATCACGCTAGGGGAGCCGAACTTTTCCTGAAGCTTCTTCCCTAACGGAGTTCTGTTTTAACGGCGTCACTTAATGCTTTCATCTCCTCCACATATTGATCAGGTTCATGACTCGAACCACTGCTTAACCCCCTTCCTTCCCCATGACTTTCCTGCCATGGACGGACAATTCGGGGTCCATAGGATCTCCTTTTCACATTGAATGATTGGTTTAAACTTTTATATTGTACTTTGCTTTTCAGTTGATTTTTTTTTCTACTCTTAGGAAAATGGAAAAACTGATTTGATAAGTAAGATTGATTGGGGTGCTTTTGCAGATGTTCATTTCGTATGACTCTACATACTTAATGGTTTTGTCAAGTCATTTTGCAATTAATTTTGTAAATCGTTCTTCGGCGATGCCCTCATGGTCATTTCCAAATTATGAAGTTCGACATCCCCGTAGCAATCTTGGTGTGGATGCAAAATTTTAGGAACGAGAGCATAAGTTTTAAACGTTTTACCTTTTACTAACTGAGTCTATTCAGCTAATTTTGATCAAAAATTGCTGACGTGTATCGCGACCTCCCTTTTGGATGAACCGACCATCGATAAGTACTTATAGTGCCATCTATTTAGTATGTAATTAACCGAATCTTAGTGAACTAACTGTGTATATGTGTAGAACTGCTGTATTTGTACTTGCTGCCCGGAACGTGAATATTTTATATGTTGTGGTTAGCCCTTCGGGCTGTTTGGGTGGGGGGACTAAGATTGTGCGGAGTAGGCTTCCGTGAAGGTTTTGTCGGAGTATCGTCGGATGTTTTATTTAACCTAGTCGTCAACGGAAGACCGATAAAAAGAAAAAATTACACGAGATGGAAATATGCGACGCCAGATAGAATAAAATGGATCTTCTCCTACATAATTAAGATGTTAGTACACTTTACAATCGCGTCCTTTTTCTTACTTAATGGCTGCGGACGTGGCCGATATAACCTGTTTCACAAAATCCAAACCGTAATTTCAATACCGAACAAAAAAGAAAAAGAAATTATCCCCTCCCAGTCGTTAGGTCGCGCATGGTACGCATGGGTAAACACTTCTCTACCACAGAATTAACTTCTGATAGAGAAGTTGATTTTTCAACTTCTCTATCAGAGCAAAGTTGATTTCTGATAGAGAAATGCATTTGAACGCGCATGGTAACGCTTCTCTTTGTCAGCGACCGACGGCGACGGTGAAGACGGCGGCGGCGGCGGCGGCCGACGACGACCGGCAAGCGGCAACCGCGGCCGGCGGCAACCGGGCGGCGGCCGGCGGCGACGGCCGCAGCTGCGAGACTAGAAGTGATTTGTGAAGCTTACAAAAAAATCCACAACAAGAAGTAGAAATCCAACCAGAAGTAGAAAAGTCTACAGAATGAAAAATTAAACAAACGGATTTCTACTTCATAAGTGCATTTTTACCAAACGATTTTCCTGCCAGAGTTGATTTCGTCTGCCGAAATCACTTCTGAGTGTTACAAGCGGCCCTTAATTTATCATTAGTAAATTCGTTTTCAGTACATATGACGAAAGTTATTATGAAAGAAAGTTCAGTCAACCAGAACGTCCATCAAGGAAGTCCGTCATGGAGATCCAACGAGCCGCTCGACGTGAGCAAACCGCCTCTTTATGTTTTTGTTCAGTGCACCGCCTCCTGGTGCTATTTTGTTGCTTCCCAACCCAA